>WMED01017152.1:0-13092 GCA_019650415.1 Pipa parva | reverse complement strand
TGTGTATTAGAAGTGCAGCTGATATGTGTATTAGAAGTGCAGCTGATATGTGTATTAGAATAAGCTTAACTTTCTAAAAACTATTACTGTGCATGGAGGTAAGCATATACAGTATATGTAAATGTAGGTATATAACCAACTGCATGGGCACGGTAGGAACTGAGTATAGTTGAATGAAATGCAAAGGGCGAAATTTGCTAAAAGTCAAAAACTATTTTTTTTCTACTTTTTCGACTGAAAATCAGAGGAAAAACATGCAAGAAGATCAAATTATGTTTTTGACCTTTTTACCCCCATTTTTCAGCAGAAAATCAGATGAAAAGGGCAAAAACATGCTTTTTGACACTTTTCCCTGATTTTTGGGTGAAAATTGGGAAAAAAAGGTTGAAAAAAATAGCTTTCCACTTTAGTATATTTCACTCAAAGACCTCTCTAACTGGATCTTCCAAAATATGCAACCTTAATGGAGATGTAACAATAATTGCATTGCCTGTGTGCTGTCTAGTTGCCATAAGACCACTTGGGAAGAAGAGCACTTCTTTCTACTCAAATCAGACCTTTCCATTCTGCAAGTTGGCTAGTCAATGAATAATGACAGGTGCATTTTAAATAGGTAAAATATTAACATTTGCCGCTTGATAAATTAATATTTGTATTGATAATATATAAGAAGGATTTGTGGATGTTTTTACTGATCTTGACCTCTTTAAAAATTAGCTGTATGGACATATGTTTGCTTGCAAACTTCTAATTTCGGGTTGACAGTTATGAATGACCGTGTAGAATTAGGCCAGGTAAATATTTCTAACTCATATTACAAATAATGGATCATATGAAAGAAGTTTCCAAATGATTATAATAATAGTGTGCTATATTTTTATTTGTATAAATGGCACACATACTACCGTGTTTCCCCGAAAGTAAGACAGCGTCTTACATTCTTTTTACCCCCAAAAGTCCCACCATGTCTTACTTTCGGGGTATGTCTTATATTGGAAAAAAAATGTGCCCCCCCCACACTCTGCTGCCCCCTCCTTCCCCCTTCTGCTGACCCCCCCTGCTGTGCTCTCCCTACCTGCAGCTCCTTTGCCGGCTGTCTCTTCAGTAGCGCTTAGCGCTAGAGCGTCTCTCCTCCCTCCTCCTGTAACTTCCTGGCTCTGACAGGAAGTTACAGGAGGAGGGAGGAGAGACGCCCTAGCGTTAAGCGCTACTGAAGAGACAGAAGGCCAAGGAGCTGCAGGTACCGTGTTTCCCCGAAAATAAGACTATGTCTTACTTTCGGGGTATGTCTTACATTAGGCCGCCCCCCTAAAACCCCCACTACGTCTTACATTCGGGGGTGTCTTACTATCGGGGAAACACGGTATTATCTCGGTTTAATAAAGCTACATATAACTTGAACAGGCACTTGCAATTTTTCTAAGCAAAAATTATGGAATGTTGGGTTAAAGTAAGTTTTAAAAGTCCTCTGCCAAGTGCGAGTGAATTTCAGTTAATACTAATTAAGCTTGGTAGAAAGTCAAATGTTACAATTGTTTGCATCAGATACATTTTCAATCCTTGCCAAATTTCTACATCATTGCTAGTTGCAGAAAGTAGAAAAGGTAATTACAAATAGTAAAAATAAATGGCTAGTCAAATGTAAAGCCAACAACCTAGCAATACAATTGGTGAAACTCATCCTACATTGCCAAAATGCAATTGACCAGATTTAACTCAGTCTGTTAATTTAATTACACTGACAGCAAAGAGAAATCACTTGTATTATGGTAATAACCGTTTAGTTAATATTAGCACAATCATGTCAACCAATTAAAATGATGAGTAATTAGCCATGTACTTCTACTGAATGATTTATGAATATGTTACAGATAAACAGAGGATCCTATGGACCTCTACCAACACTTAGCACAATAGCCTTCACAACAGGGAAATAGTTATGCTGCAAGCATTAAAGCACAACTGAGAAAGAAGTATATAGTCGTCAATGTATCAATAAAATATTTGCAATTAACCTAAAATGGAAAGCATGGGAGAACATGGGTTCTATAATGAAACACCACTTAAACTAATGGAATTACTCCAAAAGTAACCTGTCACGGAGACTCTTAACTCATAGCCTGTAAGTTGAATTAATCGGTTCAAACTTGACCTCTTGTAAACTCCCATGGCCAAGCACAAAAACAGAGACTTTGTTTATACGTCTTTATAAATTATACTTCCTTTCCATTTCAACACCCAAGTCACAGTCCAAAGATTTTGCTAGAGCAAAACAGGATGCAGTGTGGGAATAGAAATTCACACGGTTATCATGGTCAGACTGAAGACCAAGTGAGTATTCTCTCAGATTCCTTGGACATGATCCAGGCTATCTGATAAGAGGTCAGCACAGGTTCAGATCGGTCATAATGTGAAAACTTTTGTTCAACGCACTTGGCTTTGATTGATGCTTAGGCTCCTGGGCACTGGAAATGCAACCAGCGCACTTGAGAAATACCTCTCTTCCACTATATAGTGTTCTACAGTTATGTTTGTTCTAATGCAAAGCTGTTATTAACTTTATAGCATACCAGATGTTGTTTTAAAGAACATCATTGTGACAGATGCTATAAAACATTTGATGCAAAACACCCTTCTGTTTAAAAGCACATTCTGTATAAAAAAATGTAATAGATCCTTTACACTGATAAAATTAAGCAGGAAAATCAGCAACCTTTATTCAGATCTGAATGCCCATGACACATTGGAATTTTATAAATAAAATCTTATGGTATTTTAAGTATTGGTGGACTAAATGAAATCTGTATCTGTAAATAAAGAAACTAGCATTTAATCTGACTTTGAATACTTTCTTTAAATAATTTCTAAATCAAGGTGAGCTATCTGCATTGATGACTAATAGGTAATTCAGAAGCGATTGAAGTTTTTTTGAAGCAAAAACATACCAGAAGGCTTTAAAAGCTTCAGTAAATGAAGGTATGACGCTTAAAACATTCTCATTTAGGGGGTAATTCAGGAACGATTGAAGTAACCTTGCGAAGCTTCTAATCACTTGGCCGACACGGGTATGCGCTCACCTGGTCTCCTGCACTCGGATATCAGCGAACGCTTTAAAGGTACATCGGCTAACCCGCGACCATTCGAGTTGCCTCGCCGATGTACCTTTAAAGCATTTGCTGATCTCCGAGTGCAGGTGACCAGTGAGCGCATACCCGTGTCGGCCAAGAGATTAGAAGCTTCGCAAGTGTACTTCGATTGTTCCTGAATTACCCCCTAAGTGACAAGGTTTTAAGCGTCATACCTTCATTTACTGAAGCTTTTAAAGCCTTCTGGTATTTTTTTGCTTAAACAAATGAAGCACTTAGTTTGACAGGACGTAACTGTTTATTTCTTCTGTGTTTTGACATACAGGGAATAAAGCTTCCTATTCCTTCATCAGTTCCTTTCCGAAATCACTCTGTTGAAGGCTTCCTTCATAGTCTGGACAAATTTGCAGAAAAAATATATTAAGAAAAATGTTACTGGACCATAGTCAGTGTAGTTTAAATATGTATGAACAAAAGCAGACAGTACAAAATGTCCCTGCTGGTAATGGCAGGTCTCTTTGATTTTGCTCACATATGAAGCTTTAAAACTGCTACATTTTCTGTTTATTGTTAGAACCTTTGATAGGAGACAATAGCTGGTGGTGTATTGTGAATAGAACATTGTGACAGAGGTTTTATACGTAATATAGGCAATGACAATTTTGCATTCTTTTATCTTTATGCTTCAGTGGTACAATTTTTTGCAGGTTGTGGATGCTCAATTGTACACAAAGGGGAGGTATAATTATTTAGAGAACACAAGAAAATGACATTTTTGGCAGGGAAATAGCATTTTTTTTTTTGTGAAATTAGTGTTTTCACCTAAATATGGTTGTTTTGCTTCCAAGCCTTTTGTTTTCCCATAGAAAAATAGGGTGGGAAAAATGGTGCTATTAATATTTCTCTAATGTACATATGTAGTGGGTTATTTATTAATATGACACATGACATTGCCAAATACAAAAATATTATGTATTATGCCTGCTATGCGTATATGCTGGGTTATTAATTAAAAGAACAGTAACACCAAAAATGCTTCAAAAATTTTTCCAGTTACGATATAATGAATTTGTTCTTCCAAACATTCTAACTAGTATCTACAGTAGAAAGTAAAGCATTTAGCTATTTAAATTAAAAAATCAGGCATTAGGGTGCACTTCCTCTACATGTTTTCTAGAAAACAATGGAACTGGGTGAGGTCTGTATAACAACATGGATGCTATTAGTAAAGACAAGAGCAAACAGAAAGTAGAATAAATAATAAATACATTTCAAAATTTAACTTCAAAGATAACATTTTTTACAAGTTCTATATTTTAATAATAATTTTGGTGTTACTGGTCCTTTAAAGGGGAACTGTTAAAACACATGCAGCGTTTGTGTGGCACTAACAGTGTCTTACCTTTCTTGTTAAAGGAGCAGCAAATGTGCCCACTTCCAGACTAACGGTCTCTATAAGATGTGGCAACTAAAGCCAAAACCTTTCCTAACTGGTTTCTATTTTTTTCTTTCATAATTTCTGTAATAGAGAATTCTGTCATGCAAAAAAAGACCAGTCAATCAATCAACAGCAGTGTAACAGAGGTATAGAATACCTCTGTTGACTGCCACACATCAATGGCTGGTGGAGAAAAAAAAACAAAACAGGTTAATTAAATAAACAGGAATGGTGGGTCTGTAAAAAAACAGAAAGAAGAAGACATCTGGGACATCATACAGAAACATCAAGCTCAGCGTTCTTTTCAAACTGACTGACCTGATAAAAAGTGACAACAAAACCGCCATTGATGACTATTCTAAGCCATTCATGAGCATGGTCTTTCGGGCCCCAACCAGGAAGAAGAGACGCTCCTACTTTCCCTAGGTCCATAGTAGAAGTCTTCATATCCCCTGGTCCAGGTCATAGATTGAAATCCACGGAGCTTCCTCCAGTCCTTACCTGGGTGAGAAAATAAAACTTGCCTTGGTAATCGAGTTGGTTCCATTTGTTCGTAGCAGGTGTCCTAGCCAACAGAGCCTCGCTAGTTGAACTCGCTGAGTAACCGGATGTTGCCCCAAATCTTTCTCAAATAACCGCTGTCTTACTACAGCGTTATTAATCTTATTGCTCCACTTCACCTTGGCTAGCTGATGTAGGCAAGTGTGGTCAAATACTTTGAGGTGACGCGCATCTTCAACACGCATAGCCCAGGTTTCACAGCTGTAAAGTAGAACTGAGTGAACGCTTGCATTGTAAATGCGGCCCTTAACCTGGAGAGATACATCCTTCTTACTCCACAGATGCCTCAGACCAGCATACGATGCTCTAGCTTTGGCTATATGTGAGCTAATCTCCTTTTCGTTTGAGCCATTATTTGAGACGTTGCTTCCCAGATAGGTGAAATTATCTACAATAACTAGCTGTTGGCCAGATAAGGATAGAGAGGGTGGGCTTGAAGACCAATCCTGGAGGAGTACCTTGCATTTTGAGGGGGCAAAACACATCCCATACGATAGGACAGCTTTCTCAAGCTTATCTAGTGCGACTTGAGCAATTTCACTGCTCTCAGAAAGACAGACAATATCATGTGCATATTCTAGGTCACAAAGGTGGTCACCTGGTACCAACTTAACTCCTGCATCATGGAGTCCATTTAGCACGGTTCCCACTATTTCATCCATAATAAAATTGAACAAGAAGGGAGATGCAGGGCACCCTTGACGAATGCCACTTCAGGTTTCAAAAGCGTCAGACAACTGGTCATATGCTCTCACCCGGATGACACTTCCTGCGTACATGGCTCTAAGTAGATTAACGTACTTAACTGGCTTTCCTTTCTTGAGTAAGATTTTAAACAATCTTGAGCGAACAATGGAGTCAAACGCACTCTTAAGATCTAGAATAACCAGAAGGGTAGGAAGACAGTATGTATGACATGACTATATTACTTGGCGGAGACTGAAAATCTGATCGATGCACCGACGACCTGGACGAAATCCAGCTTGTTCTTCTCTAATATTCCTCTCTCGAATGGGTGTGAGGCGACATAAGATTATAGAGGCTAATACCTTGGATAGGACTGGAATTAAATTAATGCCCTGATGATTCTCACAGTTGTTACATGAGCCTTTCTTAAAGATATGGACAATTAAAAAATATAGGGACTAAAAAAAAGACCAGTGCTAAGAGGCAATCCATCCACATTACTGCTTTATCTCCTTCCCCATTACAGAATACTTTAGGCATACCAAGGGTGGAACAACAGCCGAAAGTGGTAAACATGAAGTCCATATAACACAAGTGCTTGCTCTCATCTGTTTATTATCCCCAAAGGGAGCAGTGCATACATAAAGCATATAACTTTCAAGGAAAACACAAGTCTCTGAAACCAAAATAAAGGAGAAATCACATTTTATTTAGCATATATATGTGTGCAATGACTGTACAATGTCTTCCTTCGTCATGAAATTCATAAAGCATGCACACTTCAATAATCAAGTTATGCAGGAGATGGGAGCACATTATATTTATGTTGCTTGGTTAGCTTAGTTTCCCTGCTATTTTTCTGGAGGTCCAAGAATATTCAGTAGAATCCCTGATGCTACTGTTACAAATTAGTTTCTCAAAATAAAAGAACATTCAGATGACTTCTTTAACAAGGAAGTTGTTTATTAATGTCTAGTAACCCATAACAACCAATCAACAGCTAGCATTCATTGGTATAGAAGAACTATAATAATGAAAGCTAGACTCTAATCAATTACTATAGGTTGCTAAATCTTAGTAAACAATTGTCCCTGTTGATTAATTATTTTGTGCATCTTTCAGATCCACAGAGGTGGTTTTAAGTTAAATTTTGAAAATTAAAAAAAAAATACTGAAATAACAAGTTTTTATCTGTAGTTACCCTTTAAATCTTTTAGCAATTTTGTCAATCCATATAATATTAAATATCTGAGGGAATGTATATACTTATATAGTGATAATGTATATACTTCACTAACAACAATATGCATATATAATATACAGTACACAGAGGAAGTGCATAAAACTTCTTGTAAATTATAACCTTATAATTGGCTATTTCTGACATCACAACTGTATGATTATAACTTAAAGGAACCATCACTCCACTTTCCTGTTTAAAAACAAGAAATGAGAAAAGCTGTTTTAGCAACAATGCTTATCAAGTGATAAAACAGGTTGCAAGGTATAAATGTGTTTTATTTTGTTTCCCAAAATTGCTGTGTGTATTAGTATAGGACAGGGATCGGCAAACTTTTTTCAGGAGGGAGCCTCCGGCGGCGATAACCATCTTCTGAGCCGCCGGAGGAGGGAGGCGTGCCCACTCCCGACTACATGACCACCGACAGCCAATCAGAAGAGCCGTCGGCGGTCGTGGGCGGGGCTTGGGCGTGGCTTCGGCAGTGTGGCCTGAGCCACAACAAGGCGGCTAAAGAGCCGCATGTGGCTCGCGAGCCGCACTTTGCCGACCACTGGTATAGGATAATGTACCCCTTCCTGTCATTTATATTATGTGTCACCTTTGCGTTCCATTTATCTGTTTATGGAACTCTGCAGTGTATTTGTATCCTTAAAATTTTCAAAAAGGGGTACATTGTCCTCTATATAATCTATATTACAACTACCCAACAATGAACAACAAATCAAATGACTTCAAACCTGTGTCATAGTCATTAGACAATATTTTTTTCTAATCTCCCATAAGAGATGAGATGCAGTGAGCTGCACTGTAACACTTGCAATAAAATTCTTCATTCAATTATTTTAAAGAGATATTTTATAGAATTGTTTCTACTGATTTATGTTGAATTTTGTCTGCAGCAGCTCACGGTTATATTGCAGGTCATTCACAAAGTTGTGCTATAATTAACACAACTAGAAAAGCAATTTTTTTTTACCTGCAATCCCACATTTTTGACCGCATTATTTTTTCTAATTTACAAACTAAAATTTTAACTTTTACTGATTTTTTTTTCAGGTGAAATTCTGAATTTTTGCCATGAAATTGTGCATATTGGTGACATTTCACCCATGGAAACTGCACAATTTTCACACCAGAAATGTTCAATTTTGCAATAAAAATAGTCAGTTTACTGCTTCATGGCTCAAATGTTGTGGTTTTGTTGCAATCATTTTAATTTGCGATAAAGTCAGAAACTACATTTTCACCCACTTGTCATTATTTTAATATGACCTTTAATTGGTAATCAGCAGGAATAAATGTATGACTCTTTCCTTGTACATGGTGCTTCATATTAACATATGCCATTTTTCAAATAATAGAATTCCTCTGTACATGACATGCCAAAAGTGGCCTTGATTAAACATTGGAATCCTGAGATTTTGCTGATGTCAGTGTAGATGTCACATGGAATACTGCTTATGAGTTTGCTAAACGTATCAAAGCGAATATAAATACTCTCACAAATTGCCTTGCATTGAATATGCATAGCTTGCTTTTGCATTTCCCTTAACAAATTATAGGAATACATTCTTTCAATTAAACTAATATGAGTTTCACTTGGTATCAGTAGACTTTAGAATTCATAAATAAAATATGTCTAAATATATTAGGCAAAGGGGCATTTATTATGTACATCACTTACTGGGTATTATTAGCATAATTAACATATCTATGTGATTAACTAAAATGACATCTAATGCACCAATTAAAAAACGAATGAATATAACAACATATTGAGCTTTACTACACATAATAATAATTGAGTGAAAACTAGTGCAGATTATATTGTAAAGACACCCAAGACAAGTCACAAAGACCAACCATCTGTGATGGGGAAAAAAACAGGGATTTAGATAAAGAAGGTGATACAGACATTCCATTAAAAATCTTAGGATTCAAGAATCAAAAATGCCAACGAAAATGGTGATATTTATCAATATAGTATTCCTTGTTTTAACATGTTCATCAAAACTACTTAGCATAATCACTTGTCCTTTTGGTACCTCTGGATTTTCTACGGTGTTTTTTGATATTTCATTTATTGGTAACTCATCTGTATTCATCAGCAACTCATTTTAAAGTGATCACCCTTTGCTATTTTTTTTTTTCTTTTAAGAAGTTCAATCGTTGAAAACTATTTTAGCTCAACGGTTTCACTGATTAGATATTAAATGTACGCTTAAACTTAACACCAAACTGGTATTTCTTAGTGCATGTTGGTGTAGCAACAACAAGGTTGAAAAAAAAAACATCTTTAATGAAAGGGCAAATTCCCATCAGCTTCCTGTTTGGATATGGTGTATCAACAACAGGTGAAGACAGGTGTAGTATACTTTCGGTGCCTTCTCCTGTATCATGTGACAGCTGCAACTAATTCTTGTGTGGGAAATGTAGGTTAAAAAAACCTGTCGCTGTCATCTAGTGCATCACTTTGGAAATGACAGCCGTTAAATACCCTTTAATACTGATGGACAGGATTCTTTTTCCTAAGTATTTCATTCTCTGTGTGTTTTGGTTTAAGAAGGCAATATACTTGTTATTAACAAATTTCTTTCCTTTTCTTTTATCACTTTTCTTTTATGGTTTCATAGAAAAACCCGTTAGTTTTTTTATCCTGCACTTGGAAAATTAGCACCCTGCCGAATATAATTTATTAAGCTATAACTGTAAAGATGTGCAGAGTGTTCTGTAACTGACAAGTGTCTGGCTATACAAATTGCTCAGCTCTTGCCCGTAACTGGTATCATTTTTCATGTCAAAGGGGAGCCTGGGCTATAAATAATGTGTGCAGCTAGGAAAGCAGTGTGAAGAGAAGAAAAAAAGCACAGAGAGAGCTTACATTTGTTTGGAGATAAGGTGTTACTGTACAGTTTACTGCTAAATAAATTCAAAGTGGGTTATCCAATTAATAAATGCCAACTTTAGTCTCTGTCACCACTTACTAAAAGCTAAAATGCTTCCAGAAAAAGTGGTACATGTGGAATGGTTATCTCTATCCATCTGTACCTGTCTGTCCATTCATGCATCTGTATGCAGATCATCTAAAAAAATAATTCATCTCAAAAGGTGCAGGTGCCCTAGATACCATCCAGTAGGACCTTCCAAGACATATGAACTGTGCCAAATTAGGTGGTGGACTTGTAATTTTCTAGTTTGTCTCTTCCTTTCCCTGTCCATCACTGCCAACTGCACATTTGAGGGTGTGCTGAAGCAGACAGTAGCAATTGTTGCAACTGACTAGCCATACCTGCTTTCTATCAATCCTTGCTCCCTGCAGCATGAGAGTGTCTATAGGGATGGGGAACTGAATGGCATCTGGACATATGTGTGGAAACAGAGTGCAGAACAACTGCTGATTCCTTTTTACATAAAAATTCCACCTGAATTTTTTTTTTATCCCAGCTAGTTCTAAAATTGCTAGTAAGCCATAATAAGCAGTTCTTAATATTGATACAATGCCTTACATCTTCCTTACCATGAATATAATATCTTAATACCCGAATATAAATGTTATATTTTTATATCTGTTCACTTTTCAATACATTTTTGCATCTTTGTAAAAAGTCATGTGAGAATATGCATACCTGGAAACGTTGATGGACCTGGAGATCAGCCTTCCTTCAGTTTGTATGTTTAGGGGTGATGCTTAAAAAATGCTATAGCAGTGGAGCTTTGTACTTTGTGGTGTTGGTTTGGGGGCAGAACTAGGCAGGTTTAGGGTGGTATGAGGTAGAGCCTCATAAATCCTTCCCAGACATTGTGATGGTCTATGCCACATAAACAGAGCTGCATCTGGGAATTTTTAAGCAACGATCCTGGGCATAGGATTGTGAGAAGGAAGCTGATCGTGCAGCAGTACTGTAAGTGTACTATTAGAGGTCACGATCAGTTACATATGTTGTTCAGCAATAGTTCTCCTTTAATTAAAAGAAACAGGGGTACTCTGAGGTGGATGTTTCCAGAACAGTAAGCACATTGTTACACATTGCAATAATGCTAAGCGTATTTGGAGGCAGAAACATTTATTGTTTACAGTTTTTCGCTTTGATGGAAGATGAGATGATGCCATCAAAGTGACATTAACAGTGTTGTTTGTATAAAAAAGACACAAGAAGTGAGCAAATTACAATGACTAATGTCTGTAAGATCATGATCCCTTTCAGCCACTGTATTGTATTGTTTCTAAGAGAGCAGCAAATACATTTTCCTTGTGTAATCCGAACAACAAAACAGACTCTGATATAGAGTGATGCCTTTAGGAGCAAAGCCAGATGGGTAAAGGCATTCACAGAAATAATCACTCAGCTGAAATGGAACCTGCCCCCTCAGTGATTATCATTATTATTTGTTCTTGAAAAAATGGGGGCTCACTATCAAAGCCAAACGCAAAAGATATGGATATTGAAGGATTCATGCATTTGGATTTTTTCCCATGCAAAGCTGAACATGGATATATACCCCCAAGTCCCTGTCCTACCCCCAGCTCAGTACCCAATTCAACATGTCCCACCATCATTCTGCCAGTCAGAATAAAGTAGGTGGAGCTCTGGTGACATCACCAATGAAATCCCCAGCACTACTTAACACCATTTGGAGTTGTGTACTGCAAACTGAACACATTCTTAGTTTGCCCTATATTGCAAATTGCTTATGAGCAATGTTTTAATTCATTCCTATAGGTCACAGCTACAGAAGGCTTAGGTGTTTTGTGTTCAAATATGTGAGATCCATATTATTTTCTATAGTGCATCTGCTGCTATTAGAAAACCATTCCTAGTATGCCTGATGATGACAAATATTTGTTGAGCATAAGGACATCAGCGAGCGCATCTCAGTCATTCCAAAGTGAGGCGAACACTCCACACCTCACTTTGGAGGATCATGAATTATCCCCTCAGACTTTAGAGAATAAATCCCTCAATCTGTGCTCCAAAAAAATTAAAATTGTGTCTAGAAAGTATGATATTTAGCTTTAAAAATGTGGTACATCTTGAATTTGTGTTATCTAAAGCACAATGGAAAACAATAGGATCAGATAAGGTCAGTTTAACAAATACGTGCAATTAGACTGTAGATGACATAGTTCCTCTCAGAATAGCAGGCTTTCACTGCATACAAGATGTGTTACTAGCCTTCTTCTTGACAAATCTGAAGGCAGCTTTGGAGGCAGACATTTATACAATGCGTTTCAGACAGATTATAGGTGTATAATACCCTGCTTTATTTGGGAAAATATCTGTACGGTAGAAGAAAAAGTAAGTTTAAGACTCTGTAGTTATTGTTGAACTCTAAATTCTAAAGATTTTGCAGTCATTGAAAAGTTATATATACTGTACCTACCTAATTGGTTTGCAAATCTTTGGCATGTGAAAGACTAGAGGTTAACGTTAAAAACACATGGCCCAGATGCTGCATATTGATCCCTAAGGCTGTCATATGCAGCCCATGTGGCACAAAAGTTGCAGAAGCATCCCTGGGACAGCAAAGATCAGTCTGAGGGAGAAGCATGCTTGCCAGTGGCGTAGGGTGACCCCCACTGAAACTGTATTGGTGGGCATGCATCTCCCTCTGGCTGCTTCCTTATCTTGTGTCGACTCACAAACACTGAGCACTTGTAAGGAAGCGATGTTCATTATTTTTTCTCTATGTGGCCCATTTACCGTGATGAATTTGAGACTCCTGTACTAGACCATTTCCCAGAGTTGAAGGTTTTGTATAATACTGGGTTCACAGGTCAACAACATACAAATCTTGAGCATTTTAAACATTGACTTTCATTCAGTGAATCAATGAAATAGTCACATCAAACAAAAAAAAAAAATAAAAAAATAAAATATATATATATATATATATATATATATATAAATATCTGTGTAAAAAGCCCCAAAACAAAAACAAAAAAGAACAATTATTTGGCCACTGGAAAAAATATTCATAAAATTATATATACCCTGTTTCCCCGAAAGTAAGACATCCCCTGAAAATAACGCATGGGGGATGTTTTACAGTGGCATTTGAAATAAGGCATCCCCTGAAAA
>WMED01017151.1:0-13092 GCA_019650415.1 Pipa parva | reverse complement strand
AGAGACAAATCAAGGCACTTATTTGCACTACAACAGCAAGCGCTACGAGAACTTTTGTTTCTATTACATATGTGTTCAGAATGTAAGTAATATCACTTACCTCAGCTGCTCGCTCCAGCGTCGGTCTCCATGTGGCATCGGGCGCGTTCCCTTCCTCCTCCGGCGGTCGCGGCATTTGGGCGCGCAGGGGAATGACACGCACGTCGCGGACGCGTGCTTATGACGCGTTTCAGCTCGGTCAGCTGACAGGCTCCTCTTCCTATATAAGGAACCTGTCAGTTCACTTCGGTGCCCGAGTATAGAGCTTGCATGAGCTCAGTGGCTTGTCTTTACGTATATGTTACCCTGCCTGTTACCTGGCCTGTTACCTGCCCAATACCTTATCTGTACCTGACCTGGAATCTGCCAGCATTTATTATCTACATCTTGTGATTATACTTCATTGCCAGACCAGTCTGAGGGGTCGTGACCTGGATAGGTTTTGCAGCTAAATCCTAACCTCCTTGCGGGGGCTCTAGGTGAACACCAGACCTATCTTAGATTCCATGCCCTCATTACTAGTATATTAGCTGTATCCTCCTTCTCCGCTGCAAATCAGTAAACCCTGACTATTGCACTTCCTGACACAGAAAATGGGATGTGACCCATCGCCCTACAGTCAGGAGGATGGGTGGATCTGTAGGCACTGTGGGTCATTTCGTATCTAAACACAGTAGAAAGCGCAACAAAAAAAAGGACACCTAAGTGTCTTATCATAAATAACTCAATAAGAAGATAGCGAAAGCCTTCCAAAATGCAATATAGAAGTGATGATTGAAGCGAAAAACACCCTCTTGTGTGTGACAAACAACAATGAGCTGATATTAATGGAGAGGCTCACCAGATATCAAATGTTGCAGCAGCAATGTATAATAGTTTTGACTTAAAGAACCTCTGTAGTACAAATCTCTATGCAGGCGAATCCAACCAGGAACGCAGGCACACATAATCGAAGCCCAGATATCAAATGTTGCAGCAGCAATGTATAATATTTGTGGCTTAAAGATCCTCTGTAGTATAAATCTAAACAGCATTAGGTTAACAGCATGTAATAAAAAACCATCCAATCCTTTAAATCCCTACACGTTTCGTTGCCTCATGTCGCAACTTCCTGATGAAGTTGCGAAATGAGTCAAAGGTGTCTTCACTCATTTGCATACTTTACTTTTTAATCAGTTTGTGAATATATCTTTTATACATTAAGTTTATTTTTAATACCATCTACACTATGGGAGGCTTTTTTTCTATCAATTGAAAGTTTATCCTGTTTGAGGAGACAATAGCTCATTTCTTTGGATGTCATTTACAATTCGATACACCTGCCTTTTAATATCAGCTGGTAAGTGCAAGCATAATTGGTGCTGTTAACTGCATTCCATTCATAGAAGTTTTTTATATGGGATTATAAAGTCCACTGATATTACACTTTATTATTATTGTGATTTTTTTGCACAATAGTGGTGGCATTCACCTTGTACTGTATGTGTCTATTGATGTGCACTTAGGACTTGTGTTTTATTTTTTTGTTTTTTCTTGTGCTCCTATAGTTCATTTCAGTTGCCGAAGTTTGTTTCCTTGGATTCTACCTGTTAAAAGTCAAAATATAATTCAATGATGATGGTATAGTGGCATTCCAGGGATCCTTAGATCAGGAACAGATCTGCTTGCTGACAGCTAGCGAGTGGGATGTTTGGGAGTGAGAGACCCCCACTATGGCCCTATGCCCTGCTCCCCTGAACACCCTGCCTCCACTTTGAGCCAAGTTCCCCAGTACATTTAAGCCACAGGCCCCACAAACATTGGTACACTTAAGGTTCCTCCAAGTAGTCTAAGTCAAGCTCAAACTTGACTTGCAAACTTCACTGCAAACTTGCAGTCCAAGTCAAGCTCAAACTGAATGCCATTTAACCATGTCAGTGGCAGTACCCACTCAGCCCTGTCCAGGAAGCCACCATCTCAGAGACCATAGCGGATTTTGTGAAAGCAGGAATTGTCATTGTAACAAAGTCCCATTACAACTTGCCGCTATAGCCAATTAAGAAAAAGACAGAGAAGGGCCAACCCCACATATACCCTATGGTACATGATCTTACTTTGGTAAATGCTGCCACTGTGTTATACATCTATTGTCCCTAACCCGCATACCCTTTTATCACAGATCCCCTCGGATTCCACCCATTACATGGCCATAGATTTGGCCAACGCCTTCTTCAGTGTACTGCTACACCCAGATAGCCAGTATCTGCTTTCACCCACATTGACACTCAGTACACCTGGCGGGTTTTGTCTATGGGTTCTCAAAACTCACATACAAAATACACCCTTGCCATGACCCTAGTGCTGAATGATTGCGTGGTTACACACCTGGAGGTTTTCCTCCTCCAGTATGTAGAGGACCTACTCCTTTGTTGCCCATCCCAGGAGGTTTGTGAAGCCTCCTCCCTGTCCCTCCTCTGCTATCTTGCTGAGGCTGGTTGCAAGGTATCCAAGTCCAAATTGCAGTTTTGTACCACTTTGTTGGTCTTTCTAGGCCACTGTATCTCACAGGGCTGCTGCCATCTCATGTTAGCACGACAAAAGGCGATACAAGGCCTACAGCACTAGCCAAATCTATAGGCCCTCCAGACATTCCTTTCCCTTGTATCATATTGTAGGCCATGGATCCAGGGAGTGTCTGCCCTCATGCAGCCCCTTTATGATTGTATGTTTAATGTCCCGTTCTCACTCACCGAGGAACCTTTGAATAATTTTTATTCACTCTGTTTGGCCATACTCACTGCCCCCACATTAGGCCTATCCAACTATGAGAAACCATTCAGCCTGTATTGTGCAGTAAGTAATGGGTTTGCCACGGGATTCCTTACCCAAGAACATTGCAGCCGACAGCTCCCAGTAGCTTATTACTCTGCCCACCTGGACCCTGTTGCCAGAGGGTCCCCCTCATGCATCCGAGCACTGTCTGCTGTACATGCTGTCCTAAATAAGAGCAGTGACATTGTGTTAAATCATATCTTCACAGTCTACACCCCCTATGACATTCAGGCTATCCTTTCCCAGGTCACAACACCTGCCCCATGCTAGACACCTGTCCCAGGTTACAGCCACGACACCTGTCCCATGCTAGACATCTTATACTGCAGTGTGCTCTTTTGCTACCTGACAACGTCACTCTCCAGAGATGCACTACTTTGAATTTTGCCACCTTTATAAGACAGGCCCTTATTACCTGCAATCAGAATTTGAGATGAGAGATATAGACCTCTGACCAACCATCAAGGATTGGTCCTTTGATGAGAAGCTGGCCTTTTATTCAGGCTATTCAGATAGTAACCTTTGGGTAGAGTGGATAAGGTATACCACATCTATGGTGAACAGACCAGGGTGTATTGCCTGTGCTATGGCCAGACCTCACTTAAGAACTGTACCTGTCCTTCGGAAAAGAGGACTCTCTTTGTATCCTTAGCATGTTCACTGAAATCCCCTTAAATGACCCCCACTGCAAACAGTTACAGATACAACACCCCAGGTTAGTTGGAACTGATGGTTTAGGATCAGGGGGTATTTAGGGGAAACTACATTTGCTATGCTAGAAAGAAAATGGGAAGAGATGTTGGTAATTTCCCTCAGGGTTTCTGTAATAGCATAAGGTCAGCAGACAACCACTATCTGGTCAGTAAAACCTATCTATTATCTGATATTGTGTGGATTTGTGGGGACCATAAGGCTAGGCCTCACATGGAAGGACTATGGCACAGTCAGTGCGTGATGGCCCATATCCTCATGCCGTTCCATTTGCTCAAATTGCACACAAATTATCCCAACAGTCAAAGCCTACATTACAGTTTTGCTAGAAGTCTTACAAATAACATTTCTGAGCTGAGATTAATAATATCTAAAGAAAAGTATGACATAGTGTAAATACCTGAAACTTGGCTGAACTAGACAGTTAACCTAGAGGGTTACAGTTTGTTTAGAAAGGGGAGGAGTTTTCCTTTATTTAAAGTCCTGTCAAAATCTCACTCTACAGGAAATTATATATAAGAGAAATAGACATGCAGAGGCCGTATGGGTAGAAAAACATGGAGGGGAAAAATCTCACAAAATACAAATGGGGTTTGCTATATGCTAAAATAAAATAATTTGCAGAAACTCTGCATTGGCAATTAGGCAGCAAATCACAATGAGGTAGTAATTATTGGGACATAACAAAGATATATTAGGAAAATGAAAGCTGTGGCTCTCATAAAGGAAGTAGGTTTTGTCAATAACTATTGTACCCAACTGGAGCAGAAACCAAATAGAGGGAGAAGGAGGCACCTCTAGACATAGACAGAAAAACAGACCTTGAAAAATAGAAAAAGTGCATGTTGGGAGTCCCCCAGATAATAGTGATCATAATATCATGAATTTTCACTTGTCTGCAAATAGGATTTTTTGCCAAGGGGACCCAAAACCATTAAACTTCAGGAAGGCTATTAAATTCTATTAGCTTAGAGATGCCCTTAACCCCATGGACAAGGACAATGTCTTCAAAAATACAGATATTATATTTAGAAAATTTTCAATATTCATTATGAGAGATGCATAAATTATAGAAACAAATAGCTAGTAAATAGGAGAAAACCTATGTGAATGAAAAACAATTTAATGAGGGTGATAAATTTCTAAAAGAAAGTATTTAAAACTGCTAAAACAGGAAGGCAGTGAAGAAGCACTAATAAAGTATAAGGCTCAAAATAAATTTATGAATATGTTTAAATCACCCTAAAATGTTGTTTAATTAAATAAATATAAAAAAAAAGATTTAAAGTGTAAGTAAAACCTATTTATAGTTTGCCTCATTAAAGTATTGTAAAGTGGAAAAACGATTAATAAAACCCTCACTCACCTCTTCACTCTGCAGCACTTGTTATCTCTGTGTAACAGTTCACTGCTCTAACTGCATTTCCTTTAGTGTAGGAAGCTATTCCCCCTCCCCTCTCACACACTCTGTTCAACAAAACGACAGAATATCTGTCAGATTTTTAATGCTGCAGGGCCTGTCTCAATCTCAGATTACTTACATGCACGAGCACACAGCATCACTGTGTGACCTCACTATAGGGGCGGGGCTTCTCAGCACATTACAGGAAATGCCTTTACATAGATTTGCTGCAGTAGCAGGGCTGCTTAATTAAGAGGTGAGAACTCAAAAAACAAAAATCGTTTTTACTTTCCAATGTTTAAGTTTATGTTTATACATTATAAATATAATATATATGTATAGTTTGGTCAATAACTTTACTTACACTTTAAACAGAAAGTGTTGGTCCTAAAAATAATGAGGAAGGAATTGTGAAGGGAGATGAAGAGAAAGCTAATTTATTAAATTCAATATTCACAAATAAATAAAATAAATGCTGGATAGAATACAGAATATAGTTAAATGTCCATTAAAGCTTTAACAATGAAAAATGTACAGTTATACATATGGGAATGGAAAACTCATGTCAAGATTATTTACTAAATAGGAAAACACTGGTCAAAACAGACATGGAAAAGGGATTTAGGGATTTTAGTTGACAATAAACAATAAAAAGACGTTATTGAGCATGACGTGGTTAAAAGTCAGGCAAGTAAAATAATAAATGGAATGAACAAACTTCAGTACCAAAAAAGATTACCTAAATTGGGGTTTATGTAAATTAGAAAAAAGGCAACTTAAAGGTGACCTAATAAAAATGTATATTTATATCAAGGGTCAGTACATAAGTATCTCCCACAAAGAAAACAAAAATGACATTAACTTTAAATACAACTTTTAGTATTGTGTTATTTGTTATTGGCATTTTTTAAATTTATTTAATTAACTATTTTTGTTTCCAGCTTGCCACGTAAACTGTCTTCTAACTGCTACACAAAGTCCAGGTTCTGAACTGAGAGTTATAGCCCTGGATTCAAATCCATTGCAGATGGGAAAGTGCAGAATAGAAACCCAAATAATTAAAATAAAAAAATAAAAAAATACATACCAGTTAAGTCACTGCAGTTTTAATGAGTAGGGCTGTGCATTTTATACAAAAGGACATGTGGCAAAATGTAGTATTGCAACTATGAAGAATAAATAATATTAATAAGAAATAATATTTTTTTACCATCAGTAATCTACTGTATAGATTGTTTTAAAGCATAAAAACTTGTTTTTGTGAATTATTAACATAAAAAAAAATTTGCTTCATAAATGCATGGAATAAAATATACAAATGTAATTTTTTGTAAAAATGATTTGTCAACTCTGAGTTTTATGGAAAATACTTTTTTCATTCAAACTGAAATTAATACCAAAATAATATTTCAAACAGATCCTAAAAAGCGAAACTAACTCATTTTCCCTGTAAATCATTATTCTTATCTTGTCATACCATTTTTCCCTAGTGTTTTACCTTTGGACCTGTCATTTCTTCCAACAGTAGCAAACTGCAATCTTTAAATTGTAATGTACACTGTAGAAAAAAATCAGATTAGTGTTCCTAAAAACAAACAGGACCTGCCAGATTATTTCGTTACGAATTACAACTTATGATTTGTGCAGAAAATATAATGTGTGTTTTGGAAGAAAATTGCAATATATGAAAAAATCATAAAAATGTTTATTATACATTATTATTATACATTCACTCTGTTTATCTACTGTTATGGGCCAAGGTATTTTCTCACTTGATTCCAAAGATAAAAAGAAATATTGTCAGGTTTCAACTGAATGTAATATCCTGTAGTTCCCTGAGTAAGGGGTTTGTGTGTACATTTTCTTATGGGAAAAGTCAAAGATCGACTGGTGTTGTGGAGAAACAATGACATTGCAGGAGATAGAAAGTGATCTCAGCAGAAGATGTGCGATGACCTATGGGTAAGGAAGTACAAAATAACCTGATACTATAACTTTCACTACCTCTCCAGGATAAAGGTGCCCACAGTGCAAAATTGCTGATCAAAATACTGACTTATTCTAAAGTTGTCTTTTTTAAATACTTCACTAGACTGAGCATATTTATTAAAGGCTGAAATGGTAGAAAATTTATAAAAACATAATATTCTCCTAATTTTTTTCTTTATGACCATTTCAGATATTTATTAAAACTTTTCAAATTTGGTAAAATATTTTGCAAATTTTGTGGCAATTAATGGTGATTTTACCAATGCATCATTCGTTTGAATAGTGGCCTTTTGAAGCATCTTTTCTAACCTACTGATATTTATTAAAATTAAAATCAATTAGATTTCCCTAAAACCATTTACCGTTCCTCATGTACAATTGTCTGTGTAGCCTTGGTAAAATCTGGAAGCTTCCAGAATGTTCCAGATTTACCATTTCTACCGTTAGGTACATGTTTATTTCCACATTGGTTGTGCTGGAGTGTCCCCTGCTTCCTTTAGGGAGAATAGCATCTTGTTTACCAGCCCCTTCAAACGGTTCTGGCTGGATTTTCCTTCAAAACCAGAATTGTTATATTAGTTCCCCTCAAAAGTTTATATAAGGGAGTGAATGGTGGAACTAGAGGTCCTTGCCCGGTTACTGCATGGTGCAGTGACAGGAACCACACCTTAAGAGTGGGGATCCGGAATACACCCTAGGGAATGGAGCTAGGGTAGCTTGGCATGTCAGCTTACCTCAGAAGGTGAGAGTATTGAGGGTAGCCTGAGACCCCAACAGGAGTGGTAGAGGCTAAGAGGCCTGATATATGGATAGTGACTCAAGTGGTAGGATTAGGGATTAGGGGAATAGCCTAATCAAAGAAGGAGTTCCCCTGGAAGATCCAACCTACCTGGAAAGGGATCTGCAGAGAGTGATCCCCATACAGAGACCAAACACTGTCTGGGTTTCATCAGTGGTACATCAGTTGGGTAACTACGTTTAGTGCCATGTTCATGTGATGATGTGTCTGTTGTAACATGTACTGTGATGTATGATAATCCTGGAACTGAACTACGATACATTTCAATTATTTAATTTGCTGCTGTGTTAAATAAACATCTGTTATAGTTAAATAAGAACAACTGGCACCCTGTGTCTGGTTAATGGATTCTCCCTTGATATACCACTCCTATTTGTAAGAGGGGCCTATACCCTGAAGTATGGGTTAGCCCAGGTTATGGAAGATGTGGCTGTGAATGGGGTGTTGATGTGTTACATCTGCTAGTGTTGGTCTGTTAGTTATTTGCTTGATCAAAGCAACCAAACGGGGGGAAGGAGGCACTTCCTTTGCTCAATCAATCATATGTGATAATCCCATATGACTCAAACTACTGTAATGCCAAATTCTATCCATTTCAGGAATAACCACTGAATGAAAAGCAGCAACCCCTTCCATTACCCCTGGTTCAAAATCTGCACTGGGTTTCCCTACCCTCCTCATGGTGCTGTCCCCTCCTGAGCTCCCAAAAGCAGAGTTGTACCAGGTACAGGAGGTGCTAGAAGTATGCACTGGGGATGGTTTGAAGTGGCCATGACCAGACCCCTATGATACCAGTATTTACACATTTGATGAAAACTACAAATCCCTCAATCCCCTGTAAAGTATTTACTTCTTAGAGGGGTGCATTAGCAGTCAGAGGGATGCAGTAGTTGTTAGCAGAAGTGACTCTTGGAAAAGATATTTAAACATACATTTATTAGTTCATCTACACCATTTAACTTGGCACTGCTGTATATCATATACAACTAGCTATGTCAGCAGTTTTTGGCCAGTGGGTCAGGCTTTATTTTATAGCTGTTCATTAAAGATAAGGGAATCACTTGCAGGTAAATGAAATGAAATCACAGTGGCATATCTGTATATTCATTTATAGCATAATGTCTATTTATAAAGATTTAATCACATAAAATAAGTAATGGGGGTGAAGAACAAAGAAAACAAAAATGACATTAACTTTAAATACAACTTTTAGTATTGTGTTATTTGTTATTGGCATTTTTTAAGTTTATTTAACTATTTTTGTTTCCAGCTTGCCACGTAAACTGTCTTCTAACTGCTACACACAGCCCAGGGTCTGAACTGAGAGTTATAGCCCTGGATTCAAATCCATTGCAGATGGGAAAGTGCAGAATAGAAACCCAAATAATTAAAATAAATTTTAAAAAATACATATCAGCCAGTTGCAAAGCCCTTACATTATTACACTCTGCTATATATTCAAAAATAAGGTTACCGCCCCTTTAATTAAATGAATACAGTGAAATTTTTAGGAGCAGTCAATTTTTAACTTTTCAAACCCTTCACCCAAATCTACTGTAGCATTGTACTAAATGATATCCCAATGGAGTGCTAGAACAGGAAATTACCATTTCGACAATGATCCCAGTATTTTACTTTCACTATACTTTTCTGAGCAAAATGAAATCCCTGAAATATGTGGATGTTTAATTATTCATTCTTCTTCTCCTCTAAAAAAAAACTGACAAGCACTATTGGCTCATTACAGTTTTACCATTGCTAAAAGTATGCTAATTATAATGGAAAACAATACAAATAATTGAAATAAAATACAGTCATGTAATAGGAATGATATTGCATGAATAAAATATGTATTAGTCAAGTTACATATAAGCCAATGCTAGCTCTGAGCAGCTAAATATTCCGTATCGATGTCAAATAAAATCCTTTTTTTGTCAATGCAAAGAAGAATCTGCAAAGTGTAGGAGGCAATATTTCAGCATCCTAACATATTTCACAGTACTGAAAATACTTTCAGAGACATTATTCTGAGACAACTCCATTTTTTGTAGCAATACATTATCAGAACAGCTTTCAGGGATGATATATTACTATAAGCATAGCACTATCCAAAAGAGACTGGAAAGTAGACAGTCAACATTTTCTCAGTACCAAATTTAAACAGTAGCATTAAATCACCTTCTCTGAAACCATTACAGTAACTGATCAACCCTGTCATTTCCTAGAAAAACACAAGTGTTCAGTCTTAAGATTCTTTTAATACCACATGGTTTTTCATACAGTACAATGCATCTCATGGTCCAAAACTCATTACGTACCATTCAAACACAAACACATATATTGCTTACTCACAAATGAATGGGGAAGTTACATTTAAGCATTAACTATAGAGATGCTTTATTTTGAATGTGTTTGGCCTCAGCACAAAAATGCTTTCAACTGTTTGGCAATATACCACAAGGAATTGTCATTAAATAAACCAATTCACAGTCAAGGTATCTTATCATGTGCAGATTTCTTTTCTTTTAATCAAAGCTGCTTATATAAATGTATCAAGAAAAGCCTTCGGAGTAAAAAAAAAACAAACAAACAAAAACAAATAAAGGAAGTATCTAAGCAGGGACAGTGTAGCAGTGGCAGTGACCAGAATAGCACCCACCCTCCACATTGTTGTAATGTATTATAATATATTGAGACAGATAAAAAGTAGGTACACAGTACACTCTTTACTTGTCTTTATTCTTTTTTATCCTTTGTTTCTGATACAGCAGCCTTTGTGTATTGAACCAGTTTTGGCTTGACTGTTGCAGGAACAGACCTGATCAGTTGCTCAGTAATACAATGCTATGGATAGGTGTGGCTGTTCCCACTCTCTGGCTGGCTTGACTGTTGCAGGAACAGACCTGATCAGTTGCTCAGTGATACAATGCTATGGATAGGTGTGGCTGTTCCCACTCTCTGGCTGACTTGACTGTTGCAGGAACAGACCTGATCAGTTGCTCAGTAATACAATGCTATGGATAGGTGTGGCTGTTCCCACTCTTTGGCTGGCTTGACTGTTGCAGGAACAGACCTGATCAGTTGCTCAGTAACACAATGCTATGGATAGGTGTGACTGTTCCCACTCTCTGGCTGGCTTGATGCACTATGAAGGAGGCACTTGTGTGTGTTTGTTTCCAGTAATTTGCAGTGAACATTATATATGCTTGGCCCATAGGGTGTTAAATGCCCCAAGCACATGCAACTAATGTTTGTCTATTTATATAATTTTTATATGAAGATACTTGTGCAGCCCTGGTGAAAACTGACAGCTTCAGTTTCACCAAAACTACTAAAAATCCTGTGATTATTCTTATTTGTATCTAGACGGATTTATTTCTTAGGTTAGAGCTCCCTCTTGTGGAAAATGAGGCCTAGCCTTAATTGTTTCTACTACTTCCTAGTCCCACCTCTAAAGTGTTTATAAATAGGGGTGATAGGCAAGAACATCTTATCTTTTGCTGAGGGTGTTGAGGAAGCAACATCCTGTCTCCACCAGTCAGGTGGCAGACACCATAGGGACCCAGAATAGCAGCCTAACTAATTACTGTTAGCTCACCCTATATGGTGAGTGTTTCAGTGCAGGTCTATCTATCTGGGTAGTATTAGACCCCACCAGGAGATAAGAGGCTTAGGGGGTCAAGTGCATATTCTACCTGAATTGAGGTGCACAGAGAAGTATCAATTAGGTCAGGCTTAGGGACTTAGGGATAGCCCTTCTACAAGAAGAGACCCTGAATACTGTCCTGGCTTTTGGGGGAAGTCGGTCTGCACCTATCTTATGAAGTGATCCTGTATCCTAAGAAAATAAGCTCCTGGTGGTAACTATTTCATAAATCCTTGTGTAACCCTGTGGATGATCTTTATTGTATATATGTGTACTTACTGTTTATATGTGCTACTCCTATGACTAATGCCTTATCCTCTGATAGCTCTATTATATGATAATGTGAATGACTAGGTTCCTGATGCTACTGATCTCATATCTGTTGTTTTTACTGCTTGTTTAATAACTGCGGTTTGTGTTTTGGAAGAACTACTGGTGCCCTGATTATTATATATAAGTGAACACCAAGGTCTATTTCTGATTTCCTACTCCAAATGTAAGTGGAGCTCATTCCCTGAGGTGTCTCATAGCCTGGGTATAGGGGTGTATAGATGCACCCAAAATTGTGAAATGTGCGTTTGGGTGATTTCTAATATATATTACCACAAACCCATTACACTTGCATCATAGAGTTTGTGTTGTATATGTGCTTTGTGTGAATCAATTAAAATTCAGAAGAGTAAGGTATGCTATACCTTGCCTGATTTCCCACTTTGAACTGCTTTTTTATATGTTGTTTGTTTTTGCTTTATTCACTTGTTACTGTTACAGAAGTTGGGTTTTAGTAAAATCATATCTTCCTACATGTGGGATTTAAACACGGACTTCTTACTCCTGTTTGTTTGTTTTTTGCCAGTATGTATTAACCTGATACTGGTTCCAGTTGGAAACCAAAACATGGCAACAAATTTTTGTCATTTTTAGATTTCCTAAAAAAAAAACCTTTGTGAGTCTTCTTTTGAATAACATATATAGCTATGATCAGGTATAGATACCAGTCCTCCATGAACAAAATACATATTTCAGCACCTTATAATATAAATCAGTAGCTTCAAATATTCATATAATAAAATGACAATACAATAGTGAAAATGGTACTTGTCAGAAAGTGTTGCATATATATAAGCTCTTGGTGACATCAAGTTATCACTATAGCCTTCAAAATAGAATAAACCATATACAGGCATTTTAATTACTCACTAAAGCTTAGTTAAAAAAAAAATGCATAAACAACCACTGTGTTCAAGAAATATGTCTATAATGCAGACAAAATTTAATTTTCATATTTCATGAAAATGACATATCAAGGTCCTATGTCATTTCGCGTGACTTATTGAATTTTAATTGAATCAAACATTTACTGCTTCTGCCTCTAAAAGATAATTAATTTACTAAATAGCATAACACATTGTTAAAGATAAATGTCTATTTATTTAGTAAATGTAACTTGTATTACAAGCAAACTGTATAAGTATAAACATTCTTACAATAGTGGGGGAAATAATATATAAAAAATGAAATTGTCAAGGGCAGTAAAAATGTAATCTACAATTGTCCATCTTCCACTGGAGTTACCCAGAAGGACTTGATCATTTTTCTGCCATATAAGCTATTTATACATAGCTGGCAGGGTCAATTTAACCCTTTCCCTACGTACCCCGTATCTCTCACGGGGTAGCTTCGGGTGGCCAGAAG
>WMED01017150.1:0-13092 GCA_019650415.1 Pipa parva | reverse complement strand
GACTTACTCTTGATATTTGGCTCGGTTGGCTAATAAGTTTGCCCACCACTGGTCTAGACAAGCTTTCAAGAAGTCTGTCCTCTCTTTGTCTCAAGCAATTCTGAATTATGGAATTTATACTGAGTTACAGAGTATTACAAACAGACAAATGGAAGAAGTTCTGCAAAAAATAATCTAATGGTTTATTAGAAGTACAATAGAAATTAAATTTGTATTATCTAATGAATGGATTGGAATAACAAGATAACTCGAAATCTTGCAATTTCATTCTACTCAGTTAGCTAATAAAGACATCAATTTTTCAACTTTTCTACTCATTTCTGCCTATGTCTATGGCTAACATGGTTCAACACTCCACTGATTCTAAAACTATTTATAACATTTGATGGCTTTGAGCTTCATTGTTCTGTTTAGACTAAAGTTAGTCATGCATGTTATAATCTTTCCAATTTGCCCATTTTAGCTGTGATAGAACTACTTGACCATTGCACTGTGTGGGAATAGAAGATGGTTTTAAAGTCCTGATTAGCTTTTTGATTGAGTTACCTGTGCAGTTTAGGTTATTGCATTGCCCTGTGACATGAGAAATCACTGGCAATTTCTTCAGTGGAACATCGCTGAACTGCTTTGTAAGATCTACAGTTATTTATTGTCATCAATAAAAATGATTGTTGTTGTGGTGACAATGTTTGTACATACCCTGACATTCTTTGAATCACCTTTGGTGATTCTTCCTTACTTTGAGGCATATTTGCCCAAGAGTCACATGAATTTGCAGCAATTCCCCACTTCATCAACTAAACAAAATGTTATTAATATCATTCTTTCCTGAGATATGGCAAAATCATTCACAGTTTTCAACATTACACTCACTGGGTATTTATGTACCACTTTGTGTATATTCATAGCATGATCACAGTGAGAGTTTAACCAGGTTTAATTGATGTGAATAGGCAAACTTTTGACTTTGAGAGAGATTTAAATTTGTCTTATGTGTTTATCACACCGCTAGAACATTTGTTGCTCATCTTTATCTTTGTATTTTTGCAATGATTTCTGGTTTGCACTTTGAAGTTGGCTATTTTGCACCAGTTTCAAAATCTTCAGTAGAGTGTAAAAATCTTGAAAAGCCAAAGTTACTTTAGTGACCATTATCCAGCCAGTAGCTGAATGGCTGGATAGCTCTGGGCATGCACAGTCCCTTTCACTCTCTCTGACTTCATCCGCTATTAGACGGTCGAGGAAAAGCAGGCAAGTGGAGGGCGTGTGACTACGAAAGTAGATTGGGCGTGGCTATGTCCGGCGCTGCTGGAGATGCCACGAGTGAAATGAAAATGACTAGGTAGGAGAAGTATAAGCTAAATATAATGCCTGCCAACTGCTTAAAGGGTAAAAAACAAAGAGTTAACACACATTTAATCCTTGATTTATAACTGCATTTATATACCCTTTAAGTCTTATCTTAAACCAAAGCAAATAATGTTAATACTTGTAAAAATGTTGACTAATTTTTATTTGTTTGTAAGAATGAACTCAAACCAATAAAAACCTACCTGCTACAAAAATCAAGTCAAGATGACACACTATACCTATATCCAGATTTTACTTACATGCTGACTGGCAGGATAGTTGTACAAACGGGTTCTCAGGCAGGCACACTATTTTTATCATTTGAGTATTTTTGGGTTTGATTGATGATTTTTACTCTGTAATGTATTTTACATTGGATTTCCTTAGCCTAAACCACATTGCCCTATGCTCTGCTGGTTCAGTTGAAAACCACTGACTTGGCTTTCTACATTGTTGTGTTTGCGGCCTTTTTATTTTAGTTAATATTGTAACTGTTGAAACGAACAATTTGAAGTTTGTAAAGGATAAACACTTACTAACAGCATTATAAAACTACGCTACAATAACACATAGCATCTACATCACCTGCCAAATATAAAGCTTGATATAGAGTGTTCATTGTGGAACCTTTTGTCAGGAATATGCTTTAAATTGTCTTATTTTCACCAAGCCCTGTATAAGGGGCAAAACATGAACTCCCTGCTACTTCAATAAACAAATGTCAATATTTTTCTGTTAGCCTTAGGCTTTGTGTGAGTTTGTACAGCATACTGTTACCATTACCCTGCAGAAAAGTTAATTTGGTTCTCCCAGCGGTTTTCTTTTTATAAGCTAGTGTTTTTTTCATTTTGTATTATTTCCTGTTCCTGATACAATATATCATTTTTTTGTGTTTAGGGATTATACTTTATTATATGGATACTTTTGCGTAGACAAGCATGGCTGTTAGTGTCAGTATAATATCTTCATTCATTAAGCATGTGCTTTTTAGGTATTGTTTTCAACGGCAGAATACAGGGGCATAGTTATAAGGGGAGGGGTTAACCAAATTCTTTACATTTATTAAAGGAGCACTATAGTGCTGATATATCTGCACACATACATATAAAACTCCATTATACTAAGCCAATTGCTGACACAAATAGTTTTAAAAAAAAAGTTTAGGGAGGAAATAATACTTGCAATATGTTTCCCTGAGAGCTGACATTTTCCTACCCCTCTCCTTTATTCTGCACGTCAGGCAACACAAGAAGAAAAGACTGCCTGACTGCTATTGGTTAAGCAGTGTGCTGACCTTTTAGTCGCATAAATTAAGTTGGAATGCAGGAGATTACAGATGGTAAGATAACTTGTATGCTGATGTTAGTTAGTAAGTAGGGAAAAAATGTTCAGGGGAGGGTACCTTTTAATGGAAAACTGGCCAGTACACGGTACACACACGTTTCCTAGTGCGGGAGTTTATCAGTGCTGCCTACTCAATCATTCTGCATCATATGAAACAACTACTGGGGAGAAATGCTTCTCACTAACATATAGTACTGGATATGTAAAGATATAATCTGAATATAGTTCCCCTTTAAATATTCTGCAAAATAATATGTATTGGTATAATCCGTTGTTTAAAAATATCTGAATGGAGCTAGTTATAGAGAGCAAAAACTTTGCTGGTAATGTGCAATATGTTTATACTTAACCAATAAATGGCTAAACAGAATTATAAATATGTCACTTAAAGTTAAAGCATTTTGTCATCCGCGCCTCCTCTAAGCATCACAAGGCACTCTGCTCTGCCGGCCCCCATTCCTATACCAAGATGGCTGCGGCTAACTTCATCTCACAGTATTTGTCAACCGCGCCTCCCCCAAGGAAATATTTATTCAGTTATTTTCTTAGTTTTGTGTGACCCACTGCAACTTTCCTGTTTTGTGTATGAAACAATTTTTAGACACATATCCCTACCTGCCAATTAGCTTACTTAACTAGACTTCTATTTATGCTCCTATAATCATGTGTAGTGAGTGTCCATACTAACACTGATATATTGGGCGAGGAAGCATTATGTCCACATTTTAACACTGAAGAAGACTGTGTGATTTTACTGTATTTTCTTGCTAGTACCTTCAAAGCTGCAAAGGTGTTTACAAAATAGTTCTGAAAATGCTAAAAGTTGCCATATACTGGCATTTTTTTATCTTCCAGAATCTTATGTAGACATTAGACCAGAAGAAAGTTTAGAAAATAAGTTCTTTTATACAGAGTTACCATAACATTTTTTTGACAATATCAGCAGTGAGCAGTTCCCCTGTCACAGCAGAGGAAAAGTTTAAGAACATTAAAATACTTTGTTTATTTGGAAAGGAATTGGTACCTCTTCATTTTCAAACTTTCACTTTAACAGGTATATGCTCTTTTGCATTCCAAGACTCCTTCAAAACCATGACCTGGTATATTGTGGTCCTGCTACTGTGATATATGCTTTATTTGTGAGCTTACCCCCATTCAGTTATTTATTTATGAGTGGTTCTCACTGTTTTTTAGGTATTCCAGTAGGAATGAGTGCCATATGGTTTGACACAGTGGAAACTTTCTGCGGTGAAAATGAGGCATTTTATTGATATTAGAGGAGCACTGATGCTTATTCTGAAGAGGAGGGCAAATACAATGTATTTAATTTTTCCAGTGCTGTCTCCTGATTTTCACAACAACTATCTTCCTTTCTTCTCCATGCAGTACTGCAATCCTTTTTACTTTCAAATTTCTCTTGAAAATAGGTGAGCAAATCAAGTGCAGAAGCAGTATTAAGTCAGAATTCTGCTTCTGTGTTTCCTCTGCTTGCCGAATTTTAAGAATAATCAAAAATTGAATAGGATCACTGAGCTGCACAGAGAAGAAATGAAGATCATAATTGTGATAAGTATCAGGCAACCCCGGGGGAAAGAAACTCATTGGTAAATATTTAAAGGAGAACTCAACACTCATTCTACTGATGGATATTCTGAAGAGGGATTGCTTAAATACTCACCCTGCTGCCTCCTTGCTTACCTCAACACTGATCTTCTTGTCTTCTATGAGCAGGCTGCAATCCTCTTTACTTCTTGCTTCCTCTCTAATTTCTGATGTAATGCTGCATTTGACAAAAGAGGCACATGGGATTGGATGACTGGGAGGGATAAGAGGGATGATACTGAAGAGAGCAGTGCAAAGAATGTGAATCAACAGGTGCATCAGTAAATCACAGGCTCTGGCAAAGGGAGGTACACCTCCAAAATGTTGATGCTTGTTGGTGATGGCCACTAAATAAAAATATTAATTCGAGGTACACCTCCAAAATGTTGATGCTTGTTGGTGATGGCCACTAAATAAAAATATTAATTCCAACTTTGTAGCAGTATGAGGTTAAAACTTTTTATTTTATCATGGAATCCTGTGTTTGAAGTGTCTGCCGTCGTACCTAGGAAAAAACCAGCACCTGCTACCACAAAATGTATTATTTATGCCAGGGGTTGGCAGCTTATGACTCTTGAGCCAGATGTGGCTCTTTTGATGGCTACATCTGGCTCTTTGACTTTAATGAGTGGTGCTCACATGCAAACACTGCTCATTACAGTCTGCCTGCTAATCGCCAGCAAGCGCTGTAGAGAGACAAAGCTCTCTCAGTACTTCTGGGTTGCTAGCCAATCCGGAGCCACTGACATCACCACGCTTCCGGGTTTCTGGCCAATAGCCTATGTGACGTCAGCTGCTCTAGATTCAAAAGGGCTGAGAGCCGCACGTATATGGCTCTCTCAGTCCAAAAGGTTGCCGACCCCTGATTTATGCTGTCTCTAAAGCAGCCATAAATGTGTTCATATTATGAAATCAATGCACCATGGGCTATGTGTGTGACAATTTAACTGTTAATGAATAGTTATATTCATACAGTCTTACAATTACAGTCCGCTCTTTGAAGTCAACCTTCAAGGTCTCCACACTCCCAACTTTGTGCAGGAAGCAAAACATACTGGTAACAAATCTGTGTCAATGTCCTTGTGTAAGTTGTTACACACTACACATAATTTTGTGTATTAACATTCTAGAGTCCTTTTCAAGCTAACACAGTTTTATTATGTGCAAACTACCAATGGATATTTATCGGCATGTGTTTAGTCCATGACTTATGTATGGCAAGACTTCATTAATTTAACAGATTCCACTCAGTTTAAATTGCCTTTGTGTATTGTTTTTAATTATTTTGAATATGATTAAATGTAGAATGCAGCTCTTTTTGGCACAGGGAACCTAAGGCTGCACATTAATTATTATAATCTGGTATACCTGCTGTGGGGCTTTTATTAAGATACCAAGGCAGCATCTGCTTCCAAAGTGTTATTTTGCTTTCATTTGTCTTTTGCAGTGGCTTCTATAACAGTCTGATGCCTCAGGCCTCCTTGTACAATATCCAGAGTTCATACAGAAACATATGGTTGTGCAGGTGATGCTGGGACATAGAAAACTCAACGCTCCATTGTTGTATCAAGTCAATATGATGGGGATGTTAGTCTGATAGCTCAGTGGCTAGGCTAGGTTGGTAATAAGTGATTGATAGAATCAGAGGTCTCATTTAGTGGTATAGATAATGAAACTCAGACAATACCCACTGATTTTGTCAGGTTACTGAAGTGTATGATCATAAGGATGCTTTTTCTCTTCTCTCTCTTTTAATAAAATCTATTGTCCCCAGCAGTTACAATGCTTGTAAGCAAAGGGGCATAAATAACAGAATGCTGAATACCTATAGAGATAAAATACTTTATGTTATAAATAGAGATCTTTAATGTGCTGGGAGATTTTCAGTTTAGTAAAAAGAACTTTCACATTTACCCCCTTTTTATATGAAGACCTTTTTTTTAAATTTTTCGATGGAAAGGTACCCATATTTTACATTAGTAGAATAGTCACCTTTTTATCAAAAAAAATCTCACGAGAACAGTGTGAGATCTTGCTCGATAAACTAGGAAAGACCTAGTGGTATCTTTATCAAGAAACTAGGGATCAGAGAGAACATTTATAAACTTCCAGCTCTAGGTATGGGATGAAAATCTCAAAAATATTTTTTACTGACTTTTTTTTTGGCTGACACTTTATAAAACTGCCAGTGCTAACACCGCAAACCAATATAAGTCCCTTCGACAGCTAATGATGGATGGCATATTCCCCCCAAAACATTGTCTTTTGCACCATGAGAGTGGTTTAATAAACGGTAAAGCACATTATCTTTACTGAAAGCAACCATTTTGTTAAACTGACCTCAGTCCCATTGTTTTCTATGTTGCTTTAGATAATACATATTTGGGAAGTGTGCTTGAAAGCCCATTTTTAAAGCTAAATAAATATTGCTTTTTGTAGACAAGATTTAAAGTTTGATTCTACAATAACTGTAACTGCATTTGAAGTATTTGTATTTTTTTAGTGTTATTGTTCATTTAAATGCTGAGGTAACTCTGTCATTGGCGCTGCTGCCTTGCAGTTCAGGGTTTAGTATTCTTTTCAAGACTGGTGGTGTCGGTAGTTTGTGTAGCAAGTTATAATTTTCAGTTGTTCTCCAAAGTTGGCAGTTTAATTGCAAACGTTTCATCATCAAACAAGCTGACATCTTCAGTGCATGGTAGTAATATGCTGGTTCCTGAATGCTTGTGCTTATATAGGTTCTATGTATAAGTATGCTGGTAGCTGATTGGTCGTTGAATCTCTCAGACTTCTGTTAGTATGGTTATGACTGGCTAGATCTTGAGAATGTATTAAGTTGCTAAATTGTTTATCTTTTCTCAAGTCTTTCACTCGCATAGGTTCATATACTTTGTCTAAATTTATACATCTGTTTACTGATGTACTTTACAAATACCAAGCTTCTAGAAATTCCCTAGCCTGTTTAGTCCTTAGCCTGAGTAAGTACTTTAACATTGTCAACATCAAACATGTGTCCTTCTTCAGGATTTGATTGCTTATCCTGAACATTGTCTGTGTAATATTTGTAAATTGTCCCAGTACTTGTGGGGTTTCTCCCACAACCAAAAAACATATTAGATGAATTTATTTTCTAATTTGGTCCTAGTCTGTGACTGTCTGACTGCATAGGGAAACTAGATTAGAATATCCACGAGGGCAGGTACTAAAGTGAAGAGTTAATTTCTATAAAGCCAAGAGGAAGATGTTGGCACTATGTAAATACAATGAATAAATAAACAGACCTGTGCAAAGGCAAAAATAACCAGAAATTAAACATAATTTTACATAAAAAATTTTCGTGAAAATATCCCTTAAATATCTTTAAAACATGAATAATATGAACAAGTTATGGGCCAGGATTCTTAGGCAATGAATTTTGAGTTTGATGAATACTTTAATCCAGGGATCGGCAATCTATGGCTAGCAAGCCAGATGTGGCTGTTTTGATGGCTGCATCTGGCTCACAGACTGTAACGAGCAGTGCATTCATACAAGCATCACTCCTTACAGTCTGCCAGCTGAATGCTGTCAGGCACTGTAGAGGCATAGCTCTCTCAGAGCTTCCGGGTTGCTAGCCAATCCAGAACCGCTGACATCATGTATGATGTGAGTAGCTAGCCAATCTGAAGCAACTGATGTCATCTATGACATCAGTGGCTCCACATTCAAAAGGGGCTGAGCATAGCCGCGCGTATGTAGCTCTCTCAGCCTAAAAGTTTGCCGACCTCTGTTTTAAACACTTGTTTAATAAAAATGAAACTCTTTACGTATATGTGGATATAGTGTATTTTGTGTAATTATTGCTGTAACACACAAGATTACAAGACATTTAAATGTACTCAAAGGAACAGTTCAGTCTCTGTTCTTTGCTAATGTAATTGTCACTGTTAATTACATTGATTGCTAAACTGATAAGCTACTTTTCCATCACATAATGGTATTATTTATTTAGACCATTTCTGTGAAATTTGATTTTGTATATTTTTTCCCCCAGTGGTGGCAAGCTTCAGAGGAACGGTTCCACATGGCTTGACTTTAGAGATTGGCGACACAGTTCAAATCCTTGAAAAATGTGAAGGTATGTACTTCATATATTATCTTTAAACCAGATGTCACTTTTCAAATATACATAAAGGCTTTTGTAAATATTCTTATAAATTCATATTGTTCATTGTTCATATAAATAAAAAAATCGGTCTCATTCACTAAAATTTGTAACGTGGGGGAAAATTACCCAATATATTGTTAGAGAATTCCCTCTATCTTACCGGATGCAATGTCTGAAGCACTAAAATGTACCTGAGAACATCCAGTGGGCCTCAAAAATGTATCTACCTCGATACAGCTATTAAAAAGGTTGTAAAAGAAAAATAACAGACAATCTCATCTCATATACAGGGATGGAGGTACACTGGTCAGTATAAAACAACAACTGGGTTTGTCTGTGTTTATGTGAAACTAGTAAAGTAATATCCATGGTCCTTTAGTAAATTAACTTTAGTAAATAAGCTCAGAGAAATGTCTATTTTGTGACTATTGGGAAAGTATTTCCGGTACATTTTTAGATTATAGCCTCTATGAATTAAGAGAATTACTCAGTAGGAAGAAAAGGGACTCAAATGAGCATGCTGTTGCATAGACTGTTAAAAGGACATTAACACCAAAATATCTCAAATACATTTCAATTTACTATATATTCAAATTGTGATTACCAAATTTCTAAATAGTTTAAGCAATGTATGATTAGTTATTTAGCTTTAAAAAATGGGCTTTCAGGCACACTCCTTGTGCATGTATTATCTAAAGCACTATGGAAAGCAATAGGACTGGGTGAAGTTCTGTTTTACTGCATGGTTGTGAATAAAGATAAAAACAGAATGAATTCAACTACGAAAATAACATTTTTAGTGCTGTATTTGAATTATTTGAATAACTGTTATGCTAATCTAATTGAACAATCTTGGTTTTTTTAATGTTATTTTGATACTATATTACTGTCATTGATTTTTACTAAGATACATTTTGCTTCAAGGTAGGACCAAAGATCCTCAATATTTTCCTGGACAAGGGGCGAAATCCACTAAACTCGAAAAGGCCTTTGAAATATTGAAATCGGCCTTTTCGAGTTTAGTAAATTTTGCCCTATTAGACTCTAACTCCATGCAGTGTGGATCTTGAATGATGAGTTTGGTGTTAGAGAAACATTCTATTTCTCAAGTAACTATCTGTATTTTTCCATAGGTTGGTACCGGGGATTTGCTGTAAAGAATCCAAATATAAAGGTATTGTGCATTTCTTTAACTGTACCTTTATTGGTGTAATACATACAACACTAAAACAAGAACCTAAAGTAAATAACATTTTCAAACATTGTTACTTACTGAACAGTACATATTGTTTTGTAGTAGGAACAGAAACAATATATTTTGCTGATAGTTTCCAGTAATTTGAGATTAATTTCTTAGCTATTGATTGACTGTGGTATAAACCAGGGATCTGTAATCTCTGGCTTTGCCAGCTGCAGTTGTGTATAGCATGAGCTAATGACCTTAAAGTTTAAAGATAGCAAGCCTAAATGTCATCCCAAATTTGTATTTTTCCTGCAATTGCTGGACATATGTGTGACCACATACCCAAGAACATTTGTATAGGTCAGGGGTCGGCAACGTTGTTTGGGGAGGGAGCCATTTCACTCCCTCCTCCAGTGGCGACAACTATCTTGTGAGCCGCTGGAGGAGGGAGGCGTGCCCTTTCCCAACCACATGACCACCAACGGCCAATCAGAAGAGCTGTCGCTGGTTGTGGGCAGGGCTTGGGTGTGGCTTCAGCAGTGCGCTCCGAGCCACAACAAGGCGGCTAAAGAGCCGCAAGTGGCTCATGAGCCGCACTTTGCCGACCACTGGTATAGGTAAACTGCACTGAGGAGGACTGAGCAAGGACATAATACTGTCTCTGTGAGTGAGCAGAGGGCTGGAAACAGCCCATGAATTAGAAAAGAAGTGGAAGAGTTTAGAATAGGGCTATAGTGGTTTCAATAAGCCCTCTGGTTCCAAAGAGAATTTTGTGGTTTTACAGAGATTTGGCAACTGGGGTTACCTTAAAAATGTATGGCATTACAACGTTAAAGTGATAGTAACCATTGCCTCTTCTTCCTACCACACCCTAAACTCACTTAAGTGCTATTTAAATCACTGATTTTCCTATTCTCTTAAGCATGTATCCAAAGTGCACTATGGCTAAGAGTGGCTCTCCATTCTAATGCACCAGTGTGTCATCAAGCTTACCATCATTGCTACTATCTAGTAGCTGTTTTATTATTAACTATTTTCCCCATACAAATGAGTCACTCAGTCCCTTCATTTTTGCTTTGGTAAACCTGTTAGTCCCAGATAAAGGGGGTTATTCACTAATGTCCGAATTGTTGCATATATTTGCAAATTCGCCAGATAAAGAAAGTCACAATAGGCTGCTGCTATCGCAGTCGCGTCTTTACAATGAAAATATTGTCGCAGTCGCGACTTTATTATGGGAAAATTGTCACAATCTTAACATTAAAAAATTGTCGTGGATTTACTATGGGAATCCGCTGTTTGCTAATTCGACAGTCGAATTCACACATTAGTGAATAACCTCCTTATAAGTGTTGCTTAAACAAAGGTAATTTTTTGAGAAAGATATTTTAAGGACTGGTAGCAACAGTCATGTTTACTGTGACCCACAATTTTTAAGCACATATTAAATATGTAGTAGGGATGAAGGCATTTGGGTATTTAATTTATGTGTTAATTGTCCGTTCAATATTATCCAGTGCTATTGCATGATATAGCTTCACCTAATTGTATATTTCACTCCTGAAAAAATGGGATGTTGTCCTATTAGTCCAGAGGTCGGTCCCCAACCTTTTTTGTACCAGGGACCGGCTTTAAGCAAGACCAGTTTTCCATGGCCCGGTGTGGTGGTGGTGGGGCAGGTGCAGACCTTTGGTCATATGGTCATTTGGTCATAACATGTTCTGCCGGGGGCGAGTCAGTGAGGAGAGCCTGCCGCCCCACCCCGTCCATGCTGTGCTGGATGGTCGCGTCACTAAGACCCGCCTGATGCCCCGCCCCGCCCCGTCATGCATAATGTTCTCTGCCGGGAGCTGCGAGCTGTCACAGTTACGGCAGAGAACATCCTGGTCCGCGGACCGGCGGTTGGGGACCTCTGTATTAGTCCAATTAGTTGGACACAAAGTAGGAGCTATCTCCTCTGTTATATTAGTTTATATAAAAATAGAACAAAGGATACATACACACAAAGTAGAAATGTTTTCTATATGTCATCCTGTATGTACTCACTTGCTGTATAATTTTCCACCCACAAGAATGATGTACCAGTTAAAAGTCTTTCAATGAGAGACCTGGATGGAGAACCTGGTGAAAAATGGGGGCAAAAGGTCAAAAATGCAATTTTTGATCTTTTCACCCAATTTTTAGGCGAAAAAGTAAAGAAAAAAATCATTTTCCGAGTTTAGTAAATCTTGCCCTCAGTGTCTAATGCCACCCCAGGTGACTTTGCCAATTGTACGTCTCATTAATAAACATATGCACATTACCAACCACTGTCTGTTATTGTCCAGCACCCTGCGCATGGCATCCTAAACCTCCTAAATAAAACTTTGGGTATTTTGATAGTTTCAGTTTGCCAGTTACTGCATTGGCATGTGTTATGTGCTCATTACCAGTTTTGCAGAATTAGTGAATTTACTTGGAAGATGTGATTTAATCCTTTGTACATGAACTTCAACTAGCAGATCTTCCTCTGTGTACCCATATATTAGGGTAGATTAGAACACCGCACTGTATTAAGAGGGAAGATTTTTCAAAGACCCATAACTTTATTACAGAAAAAAAATCCAAAAACAATGTTTTAAGGCTAATCTCTTCCTCAAAGTGTGTTAAAGTGGCAAAGCAATTGTAATTAAATAGAGTCAGATGACTGTAACCTCGTACCCCATACTAAACCAACTCCTACCGGTATATACAAAGATATTTGGTGATTTAAAAACATTACAAAAATTTCCATTTTTTTTGTCTCATAGTACAAAGATTCAGGTACGAAGTATTACAAGAATGTTTAGAAAATGAATAAGGAGGTAGAGTAAGAACAGATAGAAAATGAACAGTTACAGCAATAGACAAGCTAGATTTTGTTTGGGTACATCGTGCCTTATTATTTGTCATACATTTGACATAATTTTTGTGATATAATGGGAATCCCAGTTTTTGTGTATTTATCTTGAATTATATGAACACTGTTTCAGGAAACTGGAAACTGTGCACTTGATCGTCAAAGCTAGACTGAAGCACCCAGCAGGTGGAGTAACTCATGAGAATTTGAGGAGCGTAAAGAGATCTGATTATATTTATTCATAATTGCCTTGCTACATTTGATGCACTTGAGGACGGGGGTAACCCTAAAATGTTTTGTAGTATTTCTGAGCAATAATGGGCAGTTCGTTGGCTCAGTGGTTGGCTCAGTGGTTAGCTCTGCTGGGTTCAGTTCCACCCTGGACTTTACCTGCGTGGAGTTTGTATGTTCTCTCTGTACTTGTGGGGGTTTCTTCCTGGAAATACAAAACAATAAAATATGATAAAATAAGTTATGGGCCTTTGAAAAACTTTCCACTTAAAGCAGTGTGGTGAAAGGTTGCATACTACCATTAGGAGGTGATCACTAGACATCATTTAGAGGTGAATGGCACCCCTATGAAGGAAA
>WMED01017149.1:0-13092 GCA_019650415.1 Pipa parva | reverse complement strand
TATATATACACACACAGTATAATTTCCTATTAAATGGAAAACAGCAGAGACATTTTTTTTCTGTGCGTAAATGTCCATCTCCATTTTGAAAACATTAATGCATGAATTTGTGACAATACAAATGTACTTTACTATTCACTTACAATTATTTGTGGCAAATATTTGTGCAATTCTCAAATTCATATTTTGCAACATCTCGGGTGAAAGTTATTAAACTCGGAAAGACCAAGTAGGTCTTTCCGAGTTTACTGAGAGAAATCTCGCATTGTTCTCACAAGATTTTTCGAGATCTCAAGATCAAGTTTTTCAATCTCGATTTTTCAATTTTTTTTTTGATAGAATGGTAGCCATACTTTACATTAGTAGCGTGGCTAACCTTTCCATCGAAAATTTTGAAAAATCGGGATAGAAAAAGTTTTTCTCAAAATCTCGAAAGAAATCTCTGGAGAACAATCCGAGATTTCTCTCTGTAAATGCGGAAAGACCCAGAGCCTTGTGTTTCACCTCTTGTGTCCATTCCCCTGTGAATACAATATAAGATGGCACTACAACCCAAAGGTACTGTTTTGCTGTTTCTTATTATAGTGGTTCAGGCTGGTACACCCTGTACTTTTGACATATTGGTTAGGGTACATTAATTAGTAAATTAAAAATGAACTAGTGTTCACAAAAGTCTTGCCTTATGTATTTCTTCTACAGGACATCATTACTGGTGCTCTGACCTCCAACTTCCTACAATGTCATATGAAGAGGTCCTCAGCAGTGACCAAACTGCCTATGAATGGCTTTGTGCTCTGAAGAAAGTGGGTATTGTTTTGCTAGAAGGAGCCCCAATCAAACAAGGAGAGCTAGATAGACTAGGCAAGAGGATTGGATATATGAGACTTACATTCTATGGGTAAGCGTAATAACCTTTTATTCTATATGGAGTTAGTAAACTCAATAGTTTATACGTTATGCGGAAGTAAAGTGAATTAAGTTCAGGGTGTTCTAGTGAACAAAGGGAAGTGGAACTAATTATTACTCAATATTTTTCATTTAATGTTGTTTTTCTCTTAGATAATTACAGCCATATTTTATTACCTGTTGTTGGGCATTCTGAGCAACTTCATATATACCGTATATATTTAAAATATTTTTTTTTCAATTTGTTTCATCCAAATTTTCTAATTTTTTTTTAAACTATTTACAAATAAAACTTGGGAAGGAAATGTGGGTCGAACTGGATTGAAAAGACGTAGAGTTGACATATTTCAGCACCAATATGGCACATTTAGATGAGATTTTGAGTGGAAATTCTGATTTCTATCTTGCGCTTGTCCCATAATACCTACAGATTGAAATTTGAAAGTTAAATTGGAAAAAATGGGCTTTATTGAGAATTTGCTGCAGTAAAAATTTTCTTTAATAGAAAAAATTAAAAAAAAGACCATTTTTCTTCTAATTCCCCCTTTTGTAAATAGTAGGAGAAACCATTATTATGTGCGTTCTCTAATATCGACTGGTTTCATTGTTACTTTAGCTCCTGCACTGTACATACCAGTTTGCACTCAGTTGAATGAGAGGTGCTGGGGAAAATGATTTTGCCTGTTTTTTTAAGAGTAAAAAAAGAAATTTATAAGCAATAAAAAATTGGCGAAAGCTTTTGGCCACTGTATATTCTGCAAAGAATGATTGTTTCCAAGTCTAAAAAAAAATTGGCCAAAAATTGGTAAAAACAAAATTCCCTAAGTTAAATTTTCATTCTGTGCAAACAGTTCATCCTTAATCTGGTTTTTTTTTAAAATAATATCAGCCTCTGTGCTTTCATATTTACCAAATCCCTAGCCATATAAATATTGTTTCAGCTGCTACGGTCTCATTTTGTATATACGGTGAATATATTACACCTGTTGGGCTTCTAAATCAGCTGCACAGTAATGAAATAACCCGTTATTCATGCCTTTAATGGAACTGTTACTACTAGCTGATTACCTACAGTCTCCTGAGAGATCAATAAGAAATAGGGCTGAGGTTTTCTTTCAGACCCTATGTATGGAACTTTTATTAAAGGTACATCACATTCTCAAGCAATTCACAGTCGGGTCCAGACAGAGACAGCTCTGGCCCTATCTGCGCCCTAGGCAACCCCCCACTCGGTGCCCCCCCACCGTGATGCCCCCTGCAACGCCCCCCCCCCCTCAACCCGCGATGCCCCCCCTTCCTGCGCCGCCCCCCTTACCTCCAACACTACCGTCCAGCCGCGGTAGGTGGCGCTCCTAGCATTTGCCTACTCTGCCTAATGGCAGAGCCGGCTCTGGGTCCAGGTAAAATTAGCACATTTCACAAGGGATCTCAACGTCTCTAGATAATCACACCAGACTTTTGTAAACCTTTACAACTTGAGCTCCTTCATGGGATTCCTTACTCTAAGCACTTATTGCCCTTACTCAAAGAAGGATGCACTCTTGAACCCTCTGGGTTTTACCCCTTCACTTCCTACAAACTTGATAGCAACTACCACACCCTACCAGATAGGTTTGCCCTTCAACTCACAACTCATTACTTAATAGAGATATCATCTTCTGAAGAAGTCCTGTAGTTCCCACCTGGGAAGTCATCTCTTTCATGGAGTACCTCTAATCGTCTTTATTTCCTAGGACATACAGCCCTTTAAAACATACCTTTGGAGTCCTGGCAAATCAGAATAATATATGTGCTATAACAATAACTGTTGAACACATTTGTACAGAAAATACTAGTAAAGGCTTGTTCCTCATCCTGAATCTTTACAATATGCATGTTTATATACAACAGCTGACTCACACTCCTCTCCAATATTAATGATAATTTGGGGTGTGCAGTATTTACAGATACTAAACTGAAATGACAGACCGGCACTTTCACCGAGTTCCAAAAACATGCTTACATGTATGAAAAAGTAATAGAAACTTTCTTTTTGGAACATAATGATGAGTGATGAATTTGATCAATCATTTAACATATGTATATATAGTAGAGTTTCTGCTTAGGGACCATAAATATCACACAGTTATTTTAGTGAAAAGATATAACTAATAGAGTTAAAGGGTCTTATACCAAACCTTACGAAGGGGAAGAGTAATGTTAAGAATGGGAATCTGCAGTGGAATCATACCTGGGGTGGAACCTGCTCAGAGCAAAAGTACCTCCAGTTTTTAAAGGGAACAAACTGATCATTGACTGCAGAAAACATAGCACCACCAGCTATGTACAGACTGACTAACTTTAAGATATGATTTGGGAAAAACAGTCACCCTGTCCACGCTACTCGGACCAGCTGCGTTATTGTAAAAACATTAGTGGGAATGAGATGTCTCTCCCACTTAAATTTTATCTCACTGTGCTCTGGTCCTCATGGTATATTGACCTCTCTTGGGGTCATTACCCCATGGTATTTTCACCCCACCTACAAACCACAACAAAGTTAACTACAGGCAGCAACGGACATGTTGACCAACCACAGTTGTACTGGTCAGTATCAAGTAGTCAATATACTGTATAACTGCTTGACTTCAGTGGAGAATGTACATTATCTGAGACATGTTAACAACCTTGTTTTAATCAGCGTGTGAATCCGCTATTATTAAATTAGGAATCCATTAGCAGTCAGTACGATGGGCTTTTAAGTCTTCTCTAACTATATATCTGCTGCAGGCAAAGCACTTGTGCCTGACATGAAACATCTTTTGGATAAAACATCTCCCATTTATCACAGGAACCTTGTTCTAATCAGCCTGAACATTTCTTAGGAAACAATGTGATGTTTCCTTTTGACAAAGGCATTTAATCCCTGGGCATAATAGTTTCCTTTGAACTTGTTCTCTGAATTTATGAAGACATTAGCATTACTGGGTATTGGGAAATATTATTAAATTGATATTGACAGCTGCAAATATTTTTTCCATCACTGTAAAAAAAAAAAAGTTGCTTAAAGGCTGTGTTTTTATCATTCATGCCAGTGGCTTCTGAGATATATAGAGAAAAACCATGACTGAAATTTGTCTAGTAGGGTGTGATCCTGTCTGAAACTTGCTTATACTGTAGGGCTCACTCTTAAGGGGCTATTCTTAATGGGGCAATCATTTACCGAAGTCTAGTCGCTATATCTGTTAACCTCTTGACTTCCACTGCCCCAAAGTTCCATCGCATGTGGCCAGGGATTGGAGTTAATGATGGGATTCATGGTATCATGGGGATGGGGATAATGAAATGGGAGCAAATTGGGTTTGTGATCTAAAAGGGGTTTGGATTTGGGCAGGAGGGGGTGGGGTTTGTGGTTTCCCCAGAGACCCAGAATTTTGCAAACCCTGACTCTCCAGGTGAAACCCAGAAAATTTTCAGTACCGATAGTAACCCACAGAACCAAATTCTAATAGCATACTCCCACAGTCCCTGTCTGGACCAAATAAAGACTTTCTAGGACTATGAGGGGTCCTCCAAGAGCAGACACTTTAGGGATGTAGAGGTGTTGTATCAGTTATGGCAGGGAAGCTGGGCACTCTGGGTAATTGGGCCTGGTCACCACTTCTGTGACCCAGATATATATATATATATATATATATATATATATATATATATATATATATATATATATATATATATACATACTGTACACTCTTTGATTGGCTCATGTGTAGCTGTGACTCTCAGCATGTGTAATTCTGCATCAGTCCAATATGGGAACTTTACTCACAGCACTTTGGACATTTATATACAGCAGCAAGCGCAATATTTATAGAAAATATGATACTGTGCATTGAATGACAGCCTGTAAAATATACAGTAGGGGATGGTATATCCAGCTGCCACAAAGAAAAAAATTCACCGAATATTTCTCACATATCGCATAATGAATCATTTACTAAAATGTCACAATGACCCAGATATGAATGACGACATTATATGAATTGTGATTGATGGCCGCTACTGTACGGTGAATGATTTAATTCTTTGCCAATGAAAATAGCAGATACTGCGGGTCATCATTTCCTGAAGGAATCTCAGTCATGTTTACTTTATCTGACACATTGCAGATGTTGTTAATAGAATGCGTTGTAAGACAGATCAGTGGGAATGGTTGGAATATTCAGCATTGTCTATGCATCTGTGATGGATGATAAAGCCTTCCATTCACACTGCTGTGTGTGTACCAAGCTACTAAAAGTGGAATATGTGTGTGACTCTGGTGTGTGAAAAATGCAGAGTTGTAAAACGACGCAGATCGTCAGTGTATGCAAGGGAGATTGTACATGAAACATATGGAAAATACTAAGTTGCTCCTACATTTAACATTTTATCAAGGAACGAATTTGCAGTGCAATAATTTTCCTTTATTGTAACAAAGTTCTTTGTGCATATTTATAAAAACAGCGTATTGTGGTGAAAGAGTCAATTGTCATGTAGCGCTTTCTGATTGATAGTAACAGTGATGTGTTCCAACGAATTAGTCATGAATAGACAATAGACATATTTTAGCAAAGTGATGCCGTCTTCACATGGATCTGTTTCAACAGACAATGTGACGATAATTTTCTTTTTCAATATGAATTTCTACATACATGTGAAATAGCATTTGCTGCAATTCGCGTCTCCGCCAAGGAAATCGACTGTTTAGTGAACACGGAGTAGCGAGTTTGCGTCTGCCACATAAATTTGCACTTTGATGAAGTGTGGTAGGTATTCTTTTCAACAGCATCCTGATTGGTGTGCAGTTTTTATATACAGTTTCCTAGTAAATGTAGTGTACATAAAGAGCAGTACGGAGGGAGCAAATATTAAAAGATTTCACCTCTGGGCGCTATAGTCTTCCATTGATAAAGTCTACAGCAAACGCAGCAGACTAGATCTATATATGTCAGGTACAGTAGTTGAGCTGGTACATTGTAACTTCAGTTTATAGACTGAGTTCAGAGGGCCTTATTGACTAAATGCCAAATAGTTAAAGGAGTGAATGTGACTAGGAGCGCTGCTCTAAATTCATCTATTCTGACTTCGCCACATCAGAGTGGCGAATTGGGAAGCCGATTTTAGGGCTCTGCATTCTACTTCTATCTGGCTGACTACGCCACACAACGCACTCAAAAGCAATCGCCGCTGTCTGCTTCTTCTACAAGACTATTTGCCGCTTAGTCAACAATGAGAAGTGAATTTGTGACTGTTTTGGACATGTGGCTCAAATTGTATTGAGGTGAATTTGACAGATGAATTCACTCTTTAGTCAATAAGGACTAGAGAATTTATTCTGTTGCCAGCATGAGAAATACAATCAGTAGTATAATATAGTGCCAGCTATACAGAGTGTACTTCACTTTTATTCTGGTTTTATGACCCATGGGTCTTATAATCACTCCAAATTCACAGTAAGTGTTACAGTATTTTATGATTCATTTCCTGGAGATTTATTTTATTATTTAATGTAATGACTTAATCAACAACAAATGTACATTTCTGCTACTGGAGGATTGGAGTCAAACACACCATGGGCATTCCCTGTAGATGTCATGCCAATTCAGAACACTCCAGGATGGATTTCAAGGGAAGTCAACTTTACTGACAATTTTTTAATCAACCTGCTTCAACCAGACCAAACTGGGCAATATGACTTGTGTAAAGGGCCAGGAAGGATAAGAAAAACAAGGACACAGAAGGCTTAAATATGGGGAGGCAAGGGACATTTTTTTAGCAGGTCCCAAAGTTTCACAATTTACTAAATGCTTGTGGTTCTTAACGAGGGAAATTCTTATCATTAGGTGTTTTAAGCTCCAGCATAAAACATCACTTTCTATTCCTGTGTGCTTTGTGGAATTCAGCAAGCGCAGCAGAAGTTTTACATAAGAATTCTGCTACTGCACTTGCTCAATTCCCCAAAGCTACGCAGAGCAGAAGAAATTGGCATGCTAATGAGAGCAGGAGGCAGCACTGGAACATAAAAGAACAACTGGTAAGTATTTCTTCTCTCCTTAAGAATCATCCCTAGAAGAAGCAAACTGTGGTTCTCCTTTAAATTATAGCATTCTAAAACCCTGGGAGCCCCTGAAGTAAAATTGGCCTGGGGGAATGGTCACATCAGCATTGGTGGCAGCGGTGGTAAATTGAGTCCCATTTATTTCATCATTGGCTGAGGCACAGGGATAACATTACAATATCCTAACTTCAGTCTAGGGTGGATTCAGATAGTGTTCAGTAGGCTTCAGGAAGATTCTGCAGAGATTTAGTAGGCTTCAGGAAGATTCTGCAGATATTTAGTAGGCTTCAGGAAGATTCTGCAGAGATTTAGTAGGCTTCAGGAAGATTCTGCAGAGATTTAGTAGGCTTCAGGAAGATTCTGCAGAGATTTAGTAGGCTTCAGGAAGATTCAGTAGGCATTGAGAAGATTCAGGTGGTATTCATTCAGTAGACATGGGGAAGATTCAGGAGGCGTTCGGGAGACATGGGGAAGATTCAGGAGGCGTTCGGGAGACATGGGGAGGATTCAGGAGGCATTCAGTAGACATGGGGAAGATTCAGGAGGCATTCGGGAGACATGGGGAAGATTCAGGAGGCATTCGGGAGACATGGGGAAGATTCAGGAGGCATTCGGGAGACATGGGGAAGATTCAGGAGGCATTCGGTAGACATGGAGAAGACTGAGGTGGCATTCGGTAGACATGGGGAAGACTGAGGTGGCATTCGGTAGACATGGGGAAGATTCAGGAGGCATTCAGTAGACATGGGGAAGATTGAGGTGGCATTCAGTAGACATGGGGAAGATTCAGGTGGCATTCGGGAGACATGGGGAAGATTCAGGAGGCATTCGGGAGACTTCAGCAAGGTTCTGTTTGGTTTCTGGCCAGCCTTTCTGTGTCAAGCAGTTATTTTAATAAACACTGTTTTACTTTTTTTTTTTTTTTTGAATATGTTTTCAAATTGATGGATTCTCCATTCAAAGTTTTTAATAACATGTGCCCCTCCCCTAGTCATATTTTTAAGCCAAGATTAAATTAAATTTTTTTTTTTTTTTTGTTGCTTGAGTATGTTACTGGCAGACAGAGTTTAGCTCTAAAATTTTGACAAGAGTTTCCTCTGATGAAAAACACATGTGAGACTAATAAGGTTATGGTGGATCATGTATGTTGCCACATTTTATGCAGTGCTTAAAAACAAAGCCCTCTGTTTTCTAAAATGGTCTAGACGATTATTAAACAATACTTTATATGTGCAATACTATGTCAGATGGACTTCCAGGTACTTTATTTTACTTACCATCAATTTAATCCATGACCTAGGATCAGGGTCATTGTTTTGTTATGGGATATGGTTTGCTCAGTCACACAAACTGGGTACAATGGATTCTTTTAAATACAGACTTCATGTAGCTTTTATTTATAGATAGGTTTATTGAAAACAAGTTGTCAATGCAGATTTGATAGCAGGGTGATACATCATAGTTTATATACCTGGTAATTTGGATAGCCTAACAGAGGGGAGGATGTTTGTGCCTTTTCCTTCCTGTTAGAATCTCTTAAAAAGGATTCCATTTTACACCTGTACGTCTAGACCAGGGGTCAGGAACCTTTTTGGCTGAGAGACCCATGAACGCCACATATTTTAAAATATAATTTCGTGAGAGCCATACAATATACAGTTACTGGTTCCCCATTGTCTGTGCTCTATTTCTTCAGTGTTGTCACTCTGTAGCCTGGCTCGTAGGATCTCTGCCTTCTGCGAGTATGGGTCCCAGTCTTTCTGAGTCCCTGGGAGGCTGGTGCTGTCCCTTTCTCTGACTGTCAATCCAGATGGTCTGTGTCTCTTAGCATTTTGAGGATGTTGTCTGTGTTCTAGTGCATTCTTCTCTCCACATCAGGTGATGTTCCTGCACTCCTGCTGTCGGCACCTGAGCGGAGCTCTTAAAAGTGCGGCTATGCTGGTTCGACAGTCGAATTCACACCTTAGTGAATCACCCCCAAAATCTGGCTCTAGTTCTCCTTTAAATTTGGCTAAATAAGTTTAAAGGTGTATTTCCAGCCATCAAACCCATTTACAATCCAGCATCTCTAAACAATGCCAAGGTAAGGCGTATGTAGAGGAGGTATCCGTATGCTTTTTATATGAGGGCTGCTGGGGGTAGCAGTAAGAAATATGGGTCTAATCACACTGTCAACTGCCCAATTTACACACATGCAATAAGACTCCTGTTTATATTGGGGTGCAATAATTCTTGCTAAATCTCAATATATCATAAAAGTGTCATAAAGGTATACAGGTTATCCTGGAAATGCAATTTTACTCTGTAATATATGTCCATATTACAGCATGCAATGCACAAGTGGATGGGGATAATTTACTAAAAAAAAAAGCATTTAAATGAAGAACAGTGGAAAGTAATCCAGCTCATTACCCTCCCTCCTTACAAGTGCTTATTTAAGAGCTCATTGCACACCATATAATAACGTGCAACATTCCAGCATTGTGTTATATTTTGGTGCTAGCACAACATGTCTGGTTATTTAAATATGTGTTTGAGTGACTATAATAACAGCTGCTTATCAGTGTAACGGATTCATTACAAACAGATATTACAGTTTATGATGTGCTAATGGTAATAGGTTATTAATAATGGCATGCAGATGATTTAGGTTTCCCGGAGAAAGGCAGCTCAACATGAAATCAGTCATTCTTACCTAAATGTTTACATGAAAGTTTAAGCATATGGTACATCAGCCTATACTAATAATAAATAAAATCAAGAACTGGTTTTGTTAATGCCTTGAACATGTATAATGTATAGTAAAGTAGACTGGCATTAGACAAATCCTTGACTTTCATTCTGAAAAGTTACATTTTTAGCAGCACAGCAGTCTGGTCTCACTTAGTGGCTAAGATTACAGACTATCTTTATAACAGAGAAATATATAAATGGCACAGGCTATATCAAAAACATAGTCAGCAATGGCATATCAATAGGGATTACAGTGACCCCTTTTCGTCCCGCAGTGCCAACACACTGCCCCCTGGTAAGAGTCTTTAATTTGGTCCTTTGGGGTGAGGGAGGAGGTAAGACCACAGTGCCCATCCTGCGCCGGGTCTGGGAATGGGAGGCCCGGGCAAGATCCTAGAGGATAAAAACTGCATTGATGAGTAGTCAACAAAAAATGTTGATTGTCCCAAGCTTGCTACAAATGTCATGTGAAGTCAAACTTGAGGAGAGGGACCACGGGACAGTCAAATTTATTTTTTTATCTGGAAAACTTGGGAGGTTTAAACAACGGACTGGGTAAGTTCTGCTTTACAACATGGCTCCTCTCAGTAAAGATAAAACAGACAGAAAAGCAGATGAATGGATTTATTTCCAAAGATAACATTTTTAGTCATGCTGTATTTAAATAACTGCCATGCAAATCTAAATGGAATTTTATTTTTTTGTTGTTGTTGTTTCTGGTCCTTCAACCCTCTGCACAATATTCTCAAAGTTATTAAACCCTTCTTTAATATTTCACATATTATTATTCTTCAGAATGTGCTAATGTGATTTTTTAGTCTTAAGCGAAATACTCCATTTTTTTAAGTAGACGCATCCTCATACACAATGGCTGCAAAACATGTTATATAAATTTCACTGGAGGCTGTCTTTTTTTTTTTTTTTTTTCTGAAACACAAAGAATGGTTTGAACTCTTCCCACGTGTCATTCAATACATGGATTTTCACTGCCAGAGCTGCTTATAAGCAATGCTTCGTTCCATTCACCACTCTGACCAGAACAGCCAGGGAATCCCGGCCAAATGGGGGGGGGGGGGGGGTTTCTGATCTGGATAGTAAAAACTGTAGCTCGACTTCATCTTTTTTTATTCGTCCCTCCTCAATTCAAAAGGTTAAGAGATTGTACAATGGACACGGTTCTCTTCCTATGAAAAGTCTTACATAAATAAGTGTGTGTGTTTGGAAGAAGGGGGTTTGCCTTTGGCGGTTAGACAACATACTTTCCGGATTAGGACATACAAGCAAGAAGGTTTCATGCACAGTAACAACAACATCGAGATTCTAGACCACATATGACTTATGTTAATGTCTACCGCTAGCGCAGTTGATCAGGACAATGTGATCATAATCAAAGGGAACATGGCCGCTGTAAGCGTCTGCAGTAGGGCAGACATTTTTTATTTTTTTTTTTTTTATATTTGTTTGCTTTTTATTCTGAGACAGTTCTGGCTTGAAACAGAATGCTAAATACAAAATTAAAAATGTCTGGAAACAAATGTAGCATACTGTAGAACACTCCAGTAATCACTGCACTCCCCTATGCCAAAAGTACTCTGTCATTTCATGTAGACTGTCCCAGACGCATAAATAATCTAAGTGTATACAAAAGCAACATGCTCCAGGGTAGTGAAGACTGTGGATCTGTATTTAGCAGTAGGGGAAACAGGCTGCACGCAGTAGTAGTTCTTTTTCACTGCCGAGTGCGAATTCTTTATAAATTAATCTTACAAATCAACCCAGATCTTCTGACCTAATGTCCACAGCTTCTGTCTCTACCGCTCGCTTACACCCTCTAGTTACGTTCCAGAGTCTTCATGGGAGAAGTCCAAAAGAACAAAAAAAGGATTTGGAGACTTCTGCTGGAATTTGGACTGGATTAAATAATGTCTTATCTTTGATCAGCGCTGATGTAACCCCATCAGGAAATTGCAGTTCTAAATCAACTTTATAATTATGTCACAGATCAGTTGTGACACCCCAAAAAATAAATAAATAAAAATTCCAGTTTGGAATCCGGATTGGAATCTGAATCTGGACTGGACTTGTTTAGTGTTATTCCTACATTATGGTGGGACTCCTTGCTATCGTAGAACCGTGACGTGAAACTCTCTGTACCTTAACCTCTCACTAAAACAAGAAACGGCTCATAGGACGAAATTTACTAAACTCGAAAAGGCGAATATATCGATGTACGATCGGTAAATGCCAATCGATATTTCCCGATCGAACAGCGAGATTTACAAGGAATAAACTAAAAAAAAAAAAAAAAAAAAAAAAAAAAAGGCAAAATAAGCCTTTTTGAGTTTGTGTTTATTTATTTATATAGCGCTACTATATTACGCACCGCTCTACAGAGATTCATCATTTACTTCAGTCCCTGCCCCATGGAGCTCGCAATCTAGTTTCCCTATTCAGTCACACACACACAGATGTATGTTTTTGGATTGTGGGAGGAAACCCACGCAGGTGCGGGGAGAACATATATACTCCATGCAGATGAAGTCCAGGGTGGAATTGAACCCAAGAACGCACTGGGTGGCCACCAAGCCACCGCACTTCCCGAGTGTAGTAAACTTCCCCCACAGTGTCATATTAGGCGACAAATATCACGTATGACCCCAGTTTTATGAATGTATTCAGACATCAGATAAAACATTTATAATTCTATCCCATTAATCTTCAAAGAGATGATATAAATCACTGTTGTCCAAATGCTTCCTTACTATGTTTAATTTTAGCTCTGCAATGTTTGTTTAAACAGTGCTTTTAAACAAAAAAAAAAGGAGATTTTTCCAGAAGCCGCCAACTAATTGAGCTTATAAATCTGTTTCCCCTCTGTCCTGTTTGTTCCATTAGAATCTATCATTTTCTGCCTAACTCAAATCCCCTGTGAATAAAACTCAGCTTTTTTTCCACTTCTTATAACATATGGGTTTCCTCATTTTCTGTAAAAATTAGGTAGTTTTTGACATGTTTACTTGTTACTGAATCCTAATAAATATTCCGATATTTACTTTGTAACCTGGGTAGATAAATATTTAGGAGAGAAGGGTATGTCCCATCTTGGTCCCCTCCACCCAAAGGCCGTTGGGGGAGGGGGACCTTGCAGGATATACATCTCTGGAACCAATAGGAACAGAATGGTTAGTGTCTTAGGCCACACCCGCTAAATAACCACACCCTTTTTCTGAAAAGTAAAGAGGCATCCTTCTGTCTAAACCACCAATAGGCATATGTGTCTTGTGTGACCTTTTGATTTGAAAGGGATGAGTCTTTGTGTTACACCTGCGACAGGGGTCTTAGTGTCCCACTTCCACTAATGTGTAATAACCCAG
>WMED01017148.1:0-13093 GCA_019650415.1 Pipa parva | reverse complement strand
ATTTTGCACTATTGTGCCTTTTTTGCGCTTCTTTTCAGGAACCACGTATCCTATAACTTTAAGCTGTGGAGTGAGTCGAAGGAGTGAATGTGACATAGTGAACTGCTCCGAATTCACCTGTTTGACTTCATCAATTCAGAGTAGTGAATTATAGGGCTGATGGCAGGGCTCCATATTCTACTTCTATCTGACTGACTACGCCACACTATGCATCCGACATCGATCACCACTGTCCGCTTTTTCAATAAGACTAGTCACTGCGTAGTCAATAAGTGAAATCAGTGAAGCCCTGAATGTTCTGTCTTCATCAGATGGTTCAAAAGGAAAATAATTTGATCCAAAGCATTATTATAAATGCAGACATAGCACTGATATTTATTACTGATTTTTATGTATATATTTTATTTTATCCTCAATTAGTTATTTATGCTTAATATTTGTATTTACTGACCTGTGTTTCAGCACATTGTTACAGCTCTTATTATCCTTCTATCTGTGTAAGTCTTCCTCCCATTTAGATTGTAAACTCTATGTGGCAGAGACCTCCAACCTCTTGTGTCTACCAAAACCTGGCACTTAAAGTATTGTATCCTTGTCATGTTATATTTGTATTGTTGAATGCACTTTTTCCATGTCTGTATTATATTTGTATTGATGAATTCTACAGTGCTGCATACATTTGTGGTGTTTTATAAGTAAAATTATATATATACATACATACAAATAAAAAAAACAAGAAACCTCTTACTTGTTACACAAGTATATGTAGGAAATTCACAGTTCCTTCGCTCTTCTAAAAATGACATTTGGACTGACCTGGCTGGACACAGGGAAAATTCCTGGTGGACTGAGGCCTCAGTAGGCTCTCTAGGAGTTTCAAACTGCACCATCATGGTATATTCCTGAGGAGACTGCAAGGGGGAGTGTAAAAGTTTTTCGAGAAAATAGAGGTAAGATACAAGTAAATAATAGAGACTGAAAAGGGTAATAAAGAGACTAGAATAAAAATCTCTTGCTTAATTGGACCCTGAACTCTTGTTTTCTGGTGGGTTTCTGATCTCTAGTTTCCAGCCCCAGCACTCCAGTTCGACACTGTTTGCCAGTGGAACCTATATAAGATAAAATTCTCAGGTTCTCATTTTAATGTCTATATGGGGTTTGTGTGTTCTTTCCATTCTTGACTGGGTTTTCTCTGGTTTCCTCTCACAGTTCAAGAACATACTAGGCTACTTGAATCTTGAATAAATTGGCCCTAGTCTGTCTCTGTCTGTGTGACGGTATAAAGAAATCTAGATTGTAAGCTCCACAGGGGAAAGGACGAAAGTGAACGACAAAGAGCTACAGAAGATGTTGCTGCTATATAAATATGTACACAAGATAATTAACTGGACACTATATTTGTAGTATGGTTTCTCTGCAGAGAACTAAAATGAAACTTATAAGAAAATGTGCTAAAAAATCAAGCACAAAATAAATCTGAATTTCATTGAAAAAACGTTGTGGCAAAATACCACTTCACCCTTTTAGAAAAGTGTTTCAATGTGTTAGAAAATGAACTGATATGTAATTCCATATACAAGTGGTTGAGAACAAATCAATAGGCGTTTTTAGCTTATTAGGTGAGTTATAAGTGACTTAAAATTGAAAAGAGCAACGCTGCATAATAGTACGTTCCTGTGCTAATAGTGCATGATAACAGTTACACATATTAGATACAAAATATCTTACACAACAAAAAGAACAATTTATCCCTACATCTATAAAGGACTCCTGCACAGCAGGCATGAATGAAAGCAACTAAAGAGAAAACACCATGGTAACACACTTAATTTTTAGAAAGATTTATGGACCTCAGAGTAATTTCATTCTTAAACACTGACCTTTCAAATCCTTAGACAATTCTACACTATTACAGCCAATAAAAAGGGACAAAGCTTTAGAAATGTATTAGTGAAAAGAGTATCCGTTATATGTATTGCATTCTATGGTATCCTTGTTTTTATATTTATGTTGTAAAATGCAAATTTTACATTTCTTGTTGACTTAATGAATGATCAATGTTGCAAAAGTCAACAACTAATTTCTATGATTTAGAAATGTTTTATAGGAAAATTAAATGATCTGCTGTGTCCTTAGGCCAAAAAGCATCTCATTCCCAAAGCAACGTGAAAAAAAACACATCCACACATACAAGACAATATGTCAGGTGCTGCAGGAGAATAGACTAACTCCAAATCCAGATAATAGCAACAATCATGCTCTCCGGATCTCCATGTTTAGAAATATAGTTCTCTATTTTTTATTTTCATTATTATCAAATAAAGAACTATTTTTTACACATGGAGTGCCAGAGAGCATGATTGTTGCTATTATACTGTGTCCTTAATCATATACACAATAACTGTGCTAATACACATGGATGGAAACTATGAGAAAAGACAATTATGACCATTATGGACAGTAGAACAGTATGCTGTAGATAATGGCATTCCGAGACAGTTTGCAGCTGGTCTTTGTTTTTTATGTCTGGTGGTTTTTGACTGCATTTCTTCATCTTTTTCTGCATTCTTTTCGCTTTTGATTGCCGAGGGTCAGAGATCACTACCAGTTTCTCAACAATCTGAGGCTTGATCTTTTATTTTCATAAATATTTTATCTTACGTTTTTGATCAGACTGTGTGCTATGGTTCTCCCAGTCTGTGCTTAACTCCAATTGCTAGTTTAATGGTCCGTAGCAACCAGATGACCATTTTAATTCAACAAGAAAAATGTTTTTAACAAAGTTAAATAATTTAAAACAAGATGGATAACCTCTTTAGGGACAGTATTTTGAATACAAAAATAATAACAGATTAAGAGAACTCTTTGGTAAAAATGGCTATGTTACTAAATACTGCAATTTAAGAATTCCATAGAAGTGCTTTTTGCAGATAATCTAAGCTGTTTTTAAGCTTCAGATTTGTAATCTTTATGCATAAGTGCAAACTCTCACATGTATCTAACCTTCTTTTGGTGATAGGTGCTCCAAACCCACCTGACATTTGGTAGAATGCTAAAAAAATAAAAAAATAAAAGTGCAGTGTTCTCCAGAGGAAATATTCCTGAATATATGTAGGACTTTATATATGTGTTCAGGGCCAGATTTTCCTAGTAGGCACAAGAGGCATGTGCTTATAAACGGCTCAGTCAGAAGAGCACCTCACTCCTAGTCAGGCACACAGGCAGGGGGAATCAAGAGAATTGACAAATATTTTTAATAGTGAAATGTTGATTCAGTTGGTCCTGTCACTTTAGTTTTCTCCTTGTAAAAATATATTGATATCAATCTGAAATACTTAACGATAACTATTTTTTTCAAGGGCAAACACTTTTTTATTGATCACTTATAGATCACAGGAATCTAAAAGTACAGGGAAATGAAAATTAGCAGTTTATTGATATCACGATATCGAAATTCGATTGAAATTTTTAGTCTGTTCATTTCTATGAAAAAAATCCATAATATCGCTGGAAATTTGATATTGCGATATCAATATTGCTGAAATCACAATATTGACATTGTGATATCGACAAACATCGGCCAATATGTGGTAATATCGATATCGCGATTTCGGGAAAAAACTCGGCCTATACCGATATTTTCGATTTTATTAAATTTTGCCCGTATACAAGATATTAACATCTGAAGCAGGATGTACTCCTTGTCCATACAAGAAGAAACCAGGAGCAGAACTTAATGTATTTGTCTTCTTTTTGTCATATGTCAATGTGCCTTTTGAATACAGTAATTCAGTAATTATTTCCCTGTTGCAAGGATAACTGATCCTAGAAACCAGACAGCTATTTATATAAACAGGAGAAGTTTGGAACAAGCTGGTTAAATAAAAAAAGAAGAAATGAGGACCAATTGAAAAAGTAATGAAACAGATGTAATTAGTAGCCAGAGACTGATAAAAATACTACACTTCTTAAAGAAAAATGTTAAAGTGATTGTACTGTTTACAAAGAAAATATAAAAACAAACCTTTTGAAGATGATTTAAAGCTCAGTATGCTCAACTATTTCATACAATAAGCTGAGTTAACAGGTAATGGGCTGTAAGACTTTAGTAATATTAGTAAATCACAGATGGGACAGGAAAATAGTAATATATTGTGAGTAGAAAGCTATGTTTAAGAAAATAAACCATAATTGTAATTACTAATATACATATCAGTCTTTTCTTTCTAAGTAGTGAAGGTAGAGGAAGCAGAATCTATTTGTGTTTCCCTGATAGACATAGGAGGAGATGGACTCTACTACAAGTCCTAGCTAGAAGTTACCATCCCCCGACAAACAGTGAGGAGGTTCTAATGGCACATAGCTGCAAACAATCAAAAGTTATTAGCAATTTATTATTCATTGCTTGAGCCAGAGGCTCTCTTATCTGCTTTTGTAACACCAACAATACATTTTCCCTGATTAGCCAAACAGAATGTAAACAGATAAATTGGTACAGTAGCACAGGGACATCTGTCAGTGTTATGTATTCCCTTACTAATCCTTTAATGTTCTTTTTTTGGAATATCCAGACATCATTTTTCCAGTTCTTCCTCAAGAGATGTGTTCAACATTCTAGAGAAGTACCTTGAGCTATGTTCAAATATTTTTAATATTATTAATGTTTCAGAACCACAGAAGTAATGTAAAATTGAACTTACTGCAAATGTTTTTGACCCCTAACCAGGCCTATAAAATTGCAGTCACTTCCTCTTTTGTTACAAGCTGGTCATCTTGTTTGATAATTTTGTGTTTGTTTTTTTTCTTTGCACTGACCTTGGCTGATTGATGATTCCTGGTTTTCTGACTTAGGAGGTTATTCACTAAATTGTTGCATATAGGTGCAAATTCGCCAGATAAAGACAGTCGCAATAGGCTGCTACTATCACAGTCACATCTTTATAATGAGAATATTGTCAAAGTCGCATCAATGAGAATATTGTCACAGTCGCTACTTTATTATGGGAAAATTGTCGGAATCTTAAGTTTAAAAAGCTGTTGCGACTTTAAAATTGGGAAATTGTAGTGGATTTGCTATGGGACAGTCAAATTCGCACCTTAGTGAATAACCCTGTTAACCTTTGGTGTGTTTTATGATCTCCCTGTGCCCTAGCATCTCTGCCGCAAAAGGTATGGGGCTCCTAAGTCCAAATATCTTCATCAAACCTGACATTGAGAACCTGGTTTAGGATCTTTGATTGAATGTTTTAAAGTATAGGTGCATAATCCTCTAGTTATCACTGAACACATCTTATTATTGAGCCTGACAGGATTAGTAGCAGTAGGAATTGAACAATAGCTATCACACAGGGAAGAAAAGCAACACCTAAGTGCTATTTATTTATATGTAATGTGCATCGCAAAAAATATGCCGGAAAAATATGACGGCATATTTTTGCGACACGCTTTTTTTTTTTTTTTTTTTTTTAAACGAGGTGCACCATATGCCAGTGTGAACCTGGCTTAAGGGACAAGGTGGCTTGTTCTTTTTGTTTTTAGGATGAAAAGAAAGACTACAGTGCTGTTGCTTCAGGGATTTAAAACCACCCCTGTCCTTTAGGCCCCAGGCTCCCATTTAACTCCTTAAGGCAAAGGGGTTATTCACTAAGGTGCGAATTTGACTGTCGAATTTTCAAAATGCGGATTCCTATAGCACATCCATGACAATTTTCCCATTGTAAAGTCACAACAATTTTTTTAATATTACTATTGTGACAATTTTCCCATAAAGTCGCAAAAGTCTTAAGCAAAGTGGGTGGCTGCAAAGTAAGTGCCTTGTCAGTCAAAATGGGGTTATTTTGTTATACAGATACAGACAGATTTAGCATGGCAGGCAGCCATAGGCTTTAGCAATCCTTTAGAGAGCTATTTATTTAGATACCATATTTTATATGTGAAAACTGGCTTCAAAATAAAATTGCTTTAAAGTAAACACAAAAGTCTAAGTGCTTTTTATGTGAAGTCTTAGATACCCTTTCTGTATAGCTATTATTTATAATGGTAAGTCACGCTTCTTTTTAAAGATGCACAAATTACAAAAAGAATGTTGATTCATTTTCAAATAAGTAAGCATGACTGATTGTTTTCGCAGTTGAAAGACCATAAATTTCAAAGGAAAATATGTATACAATGTAAATGCTCTTAAAATATCCTGGTGTGCTATAGAATACATGCACATAATTGAATATTAGGAAAATATAGTGCATTAATTTTAAATAAAGGTACATTGCCTTACTACACGTATACTGAATAATTTTCTCTCAACCCTTATACCGCGGATTATACAGTAATAAGAACAAAGTCTAATCCTGGCAATTTTTGCCTAGGGATACCATATTGCTATAGATTACAGGTGATCTCTTCAAGATCACCTGTAATCAGAAAGTTAGAAAAGTAGTGCTATCCCTTTAAAGAAACAAGAAAATCATAAATAGTGCAGTATGTCCATATACTTTATATATTAAGAAAACATATGAGATGCAATCACAAAAGGAGTCCGGTTCATCTGCTTTCAAAACTTCAGAATTCACAGGGGTAGTGTGTGGCTTGAAATGTGCTGGTAAAAGGAAAACTCACCATGGTGTAGAAATTCCAAGCAATTTAATTGGAAAAAGGAAGAAAAACTCACATTTCGACAGTAAAAGTTAAAGCATATAAAAACACTCAGTGTGCAGGTAGCTCCAATGCATTTCACCCATTAACTTGGGTTTCCCCTGGGAGTATTGGTAAATATTATTTAAACCCTATACTTCTGCAAGCATTGCAAGACCTTATAAAGGTTATCTAGCACTTCAAAGAATTTCCAGCACAAATCTACTTAATAGCATTCCCAATAGGATGCTTAAGGGATCAGTCTAGTCAACAGTTATTTGTCCATTTAAGTACCATTACTAAGAGAGAGCACTTTCATTTGGTGAAAGGACAAAGCAATAGTAAAACTATAAAAAGGAGGAAATAGAACAAAAGGGAATGAGACATTTCTGGTTACACACTTCAATATCACTAATTTATAAAGTACCTAATAATTATGCTTCTTTTTATAACTCCAATAGACTTTGGATAGAGTGTTAGCTAAAAGGGCAATTTTAGGAATTTAGAAATTGCTGTCCCTAAAATTTAAAATAAAGATATAATGCCATAGTCCTTTTTTAATATGATATCTACTGTATATACTGTAGCTGTTTATGATGCAAGCATACACCTTTTAGTTTATTCATCTTGTAGTGAAATGCCAACCACGAATTTCTTCTTTCTTGCATACCTCCCAACTGTCCATGGAGGAACAGCGGGATGGTGCTGGTTATAACCATGTACTGTTTTTTTAATTGACTGTTCTCCAGTGACATCAATAGTGATGTCACTGGAACGCCCGCCTTCTTCCTCCTTTTTGGCTTTACAACAGTGATGTCTGTTTCAGGAGCTATCCTTTAGGTACTGGGAAGGGGGAGGAAAGGAGGACTAGGACTCTATGACACGGACCTGGGACCATGGCAAAGGGCCCCAAAAATGGGACATATTCCTGCTAGATCATGATTTAAGAGATCTGATTGGAGGAGTAATAATGTCAATCATCATTTAGCCCTGCCCAACCCGACTCGAAAAAGAAAAGTCAGGCTCCTCCAGCGGCGACAACTATTTTGTAAGCTGCTGGAAGAGGGAGGAGCGCACTCTCCCAATCAGAAGAGCCATCGGCGGTTAAGGGCGGGGCTTTGGAGGTGCAATCCGAGCCACAACAAGGCAGCTAAAGAGACGCAAGTGGCTCACGAGCCGCACTTTACTGACCCCTGGTCTATGGTACAAAACAAAATAGCCTGTGAGGGTTATCCCACAGGAAACAATGGATACTATTTTACCAGCTCAGCTACAAAGCAACCAGCATGACACTGTCCTTATGCTATGCCAAAACAGGAGCCAGAAACAGCGAACCTTTTTGTGAATCAGTAGTATAGCATATGCAATGTGTTAAAATAAATTTTACTATGGAAAAAGAACTTGTATAGGGCTACAGCATTTTGCAGTTAAATTGAACTTGGCAATGCCTCAATGTTGGCATGGCAGAAATTAACATTATACTTGATATGCCTTGTAATAAAATAAAGTCATTTTTCATGAATATTATTTTGCATGTGTACGAATTATTATAGAAATGTCATCTCAAATTTGCTGAAAAGCCACAGCAAACTTATGGAATCTTTTAAGTGAATCTTATGCAAATAAAAGTGTCCACAAGTTTTAAATTCTTTTTATGACCTTTAAAACAGTGTTTGAATTTGCACCTTGTGTTTTTAAGAATTTTTTTCTTTATTTTCTTTTGCCTGCTTTGAAGACACGCGTTGTCACACATGTATGTACATTTAAAAGTGTGACGCATCAGGAGAGTTCAAAGGGGTTAACTTTATGTATAGATACATAACTTAATATGCCCAAAACCCAAACAATTGGAGACAGCAGTGAATACATACATTGTTGTAAATTTGAACACAGAAATAATTTTATTTGATACTGACTTTTGAAACTTTAAACCATTTTTAGGAGTCAGTAAAGGGAGATGTCATCATATCTTTTTCTTCATTATGAACAGTCCTAGCCTAGACAGTCTACAGAATCTTCATAATAAAATATTTACGTGACTTTTATACATCTCTCTCTCTCTAGTTTCATAATGTCTTCTTTGTGATTTTGAACATAAGCATGCTCTGCATGTTAATGATATCATGTTATTTCATGGACAGAGTTCATAAAATGTCATTTTTTTTTTCAAAGGCTTTTGTTCAGACCTGATCCATCCCCTTTATATCAATAATAATGAAATTGTTTCACATGAAACAATTTTGAAATGGTAATTTCAGTTGTTTTACACAAATCCACTTTAAATCATATGTCAGATTATAAAGCCAAAGTGAAATGTAACATACTAATTAAAGGCCAAGGGGCTTATTGACTAAAGTGAGAATTCAACTGTCGAATTCTTAAAATAGCGGATTCCCATAGCAAATCTGTGACTGCGACAATAGAAAAGTTGCAACAACAACAACATTCCCATTATAAAATTGCAACCGAGATGATATTCCCATAATGAAGTTGCAATGGTGACAGTAAGCGTCTATTGAAACCGTCTTTAGCTGGTGAATTCATACTTTTACGCGACAATTCAGACTTAAGTCAATAACCCCCAAAGTGTTACAATGTAAATTAAAGGAGGAAGAGTCTCAGTGGCCACTTAAAAAGACAAATGACCTGCATCAAACTAATTAAAAAGCTAAGTGACCAGAAAACACAGGTTAAAAAGCCAAACCAGCAACAATCCAGGTAAAAAAATCTAGTGACCAGCAAACAATGAGATTCAAAGTTAAGTGAAAAAAGAGACAAAAAAGCCAAGCAACTAGCAGTTAAAAATAAAAACAGCCAAACCAGTCACAAATTGGTTAAAATAGAAAATAAATGTCAATAAAAATTTTAAAACCCCACATATCCTCTATGACCATCATGGCCTTATTTGTACTGTAAGTGCTGACCTCTCCCCTGGGATGTGAGCTAGCCAGAGATCAAGGAGGATTGCCACCAGCAGACACCATTCATCGAACCTGTGGTGTGGGTAGAATGGGATAAATGACTGTAAATTCAATGCTGTCTTGTCCCTGGGATGTAAGCCAGTCTGGGTTATTTGAAATGGTTCCATAGTAGATTTTGGGTACCTGGGGCACTGTTTTAAAATCCTGTGACTGAATGTTAGAGAATAAAACCTAAGGCATAACCAAACAAAATTCCAAACTCCATGCTTTGGACCTGTCCTGTTGGTAGAATGGTATAGTATTTTACAGAAACTGATATGGAGTTATTTATAAAAGTAAAAAATAGGCAGGTTAGCTTTGCATAAAGAGTGGAGAAGGTCTGTGTCAGGGCAGAAGTGGGAAGTTTGATGCATGTACACATGTCCCCTTTAAGGTTGAACGCTAAGGGGGTTATTGGCTAAATTGTGAATTGTTGTGTAAAGATGGGAATTTGCCAGCTAAAGACAGTCTCAATAGACGGTTACTGTTGCAATTGCGGCTTTGCTATGGGAATCCGCTGTTTGAGAATTCGACAGTTGAATTCTCACTTTAGTCAATAGTCCCCTAAGGGGGGTATTGACTAAAGTCTTTCACTGCAATTCAGTCTGTATTGTTGTTTTTCGCAGCGTTATCGCATTTTATTATTTCCACCACACTTTCGATTTCCCTTAATTTAAATAAGGCCGAATAAAATTTATCGATAAAAATCGATATCTTTTCAAGAGGAAAAAAGGTCAGAAAGGGCTTAATAAATATCGATATTGGCAATATTGATATACCAAGGAAATGTTTTTAAATATTTGTGAATAGCCCCCAAGACTATCAGTCCCAGAAGCAGAGTATCTAATATATCTAATGCATTAATATTTTTATTATTCATGTCATTTAGTGTAACTCAGTATTCTGACTAGGTACTTTAAACACAAATTAGCCATTCCATTAAATTCTTAGTGATCATAATTGAAAAGATAGTAGCAAACAGCTTTAGAGATTTTGAAAATTGCTGCATAATGTTCCCCTTCATGTTTGTGAAGCATTAGCTTTTTGTTTCTTTGCATAAAGTAGTATCCTAAATGTAATAATGGGCTTCATATCATAATAAAGGTGGGATACGGTAAATGTGTGATACCCTGAAAATTGGCAATTTGTATTTTTCCATTATTTTTCGTTATCATGTTAGTACAGAAGCTGAGTTCCATTTCTTAGATGCAACTCTTTTTTTATTGTCTGTAAGAAACCAGAATCATGAATTTTAAAAGGATATGTGAACAGAATTCTTTTTGCCTCTAATTAGGCTGAAGAGTATATAGCTGTAGTACATTTGACATCTCATGACAAAATATATATAATTTTTAGCTCATTCATATTATTTCCAGCCTAAGTTCAAACTGTGTGACAGTTAAAGGGATAGAAAATGCCTTTAAAATAAATCATTTCTGATTCTTCGATGCCTTGTGGGCTCCACAGATCTTGTCAGATATGATAGTATTTGATCTTGATGGTGTAGAAACTTATGCCTGAAGCATCTGTTATCTTAAAAGAAATGCTTATTTCTTACTAGCTAGTTTATATAGAACATTCTAGAAGACAGTAAGCAAAGCAACTTTCATATCTCTAAAATGTAATTAAAAAAAACAAAACTTTGTTAAATCACATTTAAGGCTTTGGGGAAATCTACAAAGCGCAGGTTAGTTAGATGGACCCACACCTTAGATTTTTAAATTGCATTATTCATAAAATCACATGACAGATGACAGAATTAATGATGGAATTAATGACACTATATCATTTCAAATATTATTCTGTCTAATGATTTCACAAATCATCTGGAATTGTGTTTTTTAAAGGAGTTTTACTGCTTCCTCATTTTAAAGGGGCACTATAGTGCTAATATAACTGCACACATACATATAAAATTCCTTTATACTAAGCCAATTGCTGACACATATAGTTAAAAAAACCATTTAGGGAAGAAATAATATTTGCTGTTTGTTTCCCTTAATTAGTTTTTGTGACAGCTGACATTTTCCTCCCCCAATTTTCCTCCTCTTTCTCTTCTGCAAATTAAGCAACACAAGAATCAAAAGCTGTCTGACTGCTACTGGTTAAGCAGTGTGCTGACCATTTGGCCATATAAATAAAGTTTGTTTAAGTTTGAAATGTAGGAGATTACAGAGGGAAAGGTAACTTGTGCACTGTGTTAAGTAGTAAGTAGGTATCTTTTCATGGAAAAAGATCACATCACAAACACATTTCCTGGTGCATGAATTTATCAGTGGTGCCTACTCAATTATTCTGCATCACATGAAACATCTACTGGGGAGAAACACTTCTCACTAAGGTATAGTACTGCATATGTAAAGATGTAATCTGACTATAGTTCCCCTTTAAATGAGTGTTAGGGGAAAAAAATCTAATCATGTTTAATATTTAGGGTATTTCATCATTAGTCAGTTAATCAACAATCACTTCATCATCCTGCCATGACATTTAAGGCAGGTGTATAATCCAAGTCCCATGGGTGGATCTGTAAATATTACTATGAAAGGTTATAAATAGAGCAATTCCACTTTAAATCATCCAGCTGTGAATAGTTTGTGTTTCCTAACAGAAAGTGTAAGTTGTTGCTAAAATGGATGGGTAAGGATGTTAAAAAAACATTACATGTGGACGATAAGTTGTGTTAAAGTCCCCCTCTCTGTTCAGTGACTTTTGTTCCACTTTGGCATAGATAGCCCCTGCACCCCTTGCCATGCTGATGATCAATAAATGAGTTGGCACTGGTACACTGTTTTGTGTACAACAGCTGGGCAATGATGCACTGTATTGTATATGTAATCTGGGCACTGGTGTCTATATAATCTGGAGTTTTGCTGCATTGTTTTTGGCTTTTGCTATTGAGTACTTCTCCATCTGAGGTAGAGAAGAACATGAAATTCATGGAAATGTGCATTTTTGAAGCACATTATAGTTTGTAGGGTGGTGACGTTGCTTTGTTTTACTACAAACATGGGCAGAAATTTTCTTTTTTTTTCCACGAATCAAAATGAAATTTGCAAGCATCATACATCTTAGAATCAGTATAACTGAATGGAGAAGAATCCATCTCTACTTGGGGACCATGGAATATTAATATGCAAATGGTAAATTTCAGCTTCCAAATATGGCAAGGTACATTTTTATTTTAATAGAAGGAATGATTCAAGAGAAAAGGATGTGCAGGTGCTTCTCAATAAATTAGAATATCAGCCAAAAGCTTTTTTTTTTTCAGTAATTCAATTCAGAAAGTGCACAAGCAACCAAATATCATAATTAATTTAAATAACCCCTAATGTTTAGTAACAATCCAAACCTTTCTGAAACACTAAGGTTTTAAGGGTGTAATTCAGGATAGTGCGAAGTGGGGTGCAGAGTCCTCGCCTCACTTCGCACTGACTGATATGTGCTCGCTGATTTTGGTCTCGCCGAGACTGGAATCCCTTTAAAGCGCTCGCTGATGTCCG
>WMED01017147.1:0-13093 GCA_019650415.1 Pipa parva | reverse complement strand
ATTTTCTTGCTTCTGATTAAAATTGATATCAATTGACATCAGTGAGCGCAGATCAGTCTGAAGTGAGGAGAACACTCTGCACCTCACTTCGGACTATCGTGAATTCGCCCCCCCCGACTGGCTGTGATCTTGCTCTGCGGCCCACATGCTGAGTTGAGTTTGAGGCCCCTGTTATACATACATTTATGTTATATTGCTGTTATTGTTTATTATGTACATCTGGTGATCTCTGGTTCTGATGAAAGGGTGATTTTTATTGCTTTTTTTTTTTTTTTTTTTTTTAATAAGAACCACTATAAGTCCAGTTATTCTCATGCTGTTTAGAACTTATTGTATGTGTTGACTGGGCTTGGTATTATGAGTAATGACAGAGTTGTTGGTTCATTTGGTAATCGTTCCCCACTTACTGCTATTTAAATTACTTTAAGCCAGTAAGTTCTGTAAAAGGTCTAAATTAACTGGGAAGTTATCTTGTAGTTTGATTCTTGGTGTTTCTGTCAGAAGATTAGGAGATAAAATAGAACTCTGGCTCTGGTGTTTGAATTTATCAGACGCAGTAAACATTGGACCAAGTTACTCGCCTATGCATATTATTTATGTAAACATAGAATACGGATTTTGAACTTCTACCATTGTGTTTGTGTTTCTCCAGTCCTGGCCATTCCATCATCCAGTAAACAAAAAGTTTGTTCCTGACTATTATAAAGTCATTGTTAATCCTATGGACCTGGAATCAATACGACAGGTTGGATATATTTTATTGATTTAGAATTAGTTTTTTGTTTTCAGAAATCTTCAGTGACACGAAAACAGTAAATTCAAGTGTTAACAAATTACTATTTTATGTATTTTTCCCTTGCAGAATATTTCCAAACACAAGTATCAGAATCGGGAAAACTTTTTGTCTGATGTTAACCTAATATTTACAAACAGCATAAAATACAATGGTAAGTGCAGAGCCCGCTGGGCTTCCTATTGGTCAGCTGCTCTGTCTCTTTATTCTCATTCTGTATTAGTGAAATCTTTCTCTTCTGTATAGTGCCAAACTATTACCCAGCATTTGGCACAGACTATTTAACCAGTTCTATTTTCCCCTACCCCAACAGTGCTTCCAGTCTACTTTTCCTACTACAGCAAATGCACAGTTTAGTAAGACACCACCTTACCTGTCAATTTTTGGACAAAGACCAAACCCATATTGTAGGAGAAGAACATACACCATCCATGCTCATGGTGTCTTAGTTGAAAATCTAGATTCCAACACAACAAGGCAGTTGAGCTAAGCACTAATTTGGAATAAGTAATAAACACTTTTCTAAGAATGTTCTTTTCCAGCATGAATTGGACTTAAGAAAGCTCACCTCTACTAAAACTCCTTTTATCTTCAGATAAACATTTGTTGGCTTTAAAGACTTGGAGCCGTGGAGTCTAAGGGCATTAAGTTCAGAACTACAGTGGCCAGATACATTTCCATGCTCCTGGCTGCTGCTACGGCAGTTTACCATAGGGAATCTATGATTAAGGCTATGATTCATCTAAGATTAAACCCCATACTTCTCATGTGCTTGGAATTGGTTTCTCCACTGGAGTTCTCTTTAAATCAGTCAGCTCCTTTTTATCGATTTTCCTCTGGGCTCCTTAAAACAAAATGTGTTTGAGCGGGGTCTCAAAACAAGGCAAGCCCTCATGGTTTCTGTAATTATTTTTCTTCCGGGTTTCTACGTAACCTTTCCTGAAACCATTTTTGCCACTGTTTCTTTAAGTTGTGTCCAAGTGCAAATGTGTGTGCATTAGCCATTTTTACTTTCTTAGTACATAATATGTCTGTTATTACTGCGCACAGGTCAAGACAGTCAGTACAGCAAAACAGCCCAAGAAATTGTCAACATTTGTGTACAGACATTGTCTGAGGTAAGTAGATCAATTACAGGAGACATTTTCAATTTCAAATATTATATAGAAAGTTTTATATATTTAAACATTTATGTCAAAATATAATTCCAAAAGCATAGGAAGAATTTGATGACCTAAATTCTTGTAAGGTGTTGCACGTTGCAATTTATTTTTTAAGTCTGCAGTAGCCCAGAGAGATGGTTTAGTTAGCCTGGATTTGCAGTTTGCTCCTGCGATTCACTTTTTTGCTTCTGTGACATCTCTTTCTTCATTTCTTAGTATGACGAGCATCTGACACAGTTAGAAAAGGACATCTCCACTGCTAAAGAAGCAGCTTTAGAAGAAGCTGATCTGGATAGCTTAGACCCAATGACGCCAGGACCGTACACACCTCAAGTTAGTGTACTAAACATTATAAATTTATTGTCTCAACGAATATGAAGTTTATTTTTAACTTCGGCATTGAAACTCATTCCTTTTATCTGCATTTGTGGAGTGCTTCGATGCTGTGTAAAGAGAAGACAGTGATTTGATTTAAAATGATAAAACAGAAATGATACTATGCTTGTAATTTGCTTCAGTTGTACTATGTTGAGCACGTTTCCTATGTTTCTCTTATGATTACATTGTAAAATTGTTCTATGCTGTGTTAACTAACCGTGCTTTATAAAAAAGTTATACAAATATTCAAAAATAGTGTAAAATTAGAAAGATATCATTCTTGGGGAAATTTTTGTTATCTTGCAGCCTCCTGACTATTATGACACAAACACTTCACACAGCATGTCTCGAGAAGCTTCTTTGTACCAGGATGAGAGCAACTTATCTGCTACAGAGATTGCTACAGCCTCCCTGGAGAAGAGGAGCCTGGTAATATATGCAAATTTACTTTAGGCCACAATAAACCTATACTAATCGTGCTTTATGTTTAACTCCTTAGTTGTTTTCCTTATAAGTTCCTCTGGCTAATTGTTACTGCTCCTGACAGATGAGATTAGGAAGGAGCCGTCTAGGTGAAGATGATTCTGATGTTGATATTGAGGGATTTGAAGATGAGGATGATGGAAAGCCAAAAACACCTGCCCCTGTGAGTTTTGCCTTCAGATAATGCTGCATTGATTTAAGTTAAAACTGGGCCTTAACATTATCTTATGTATTTCCAAAATCAGGAAGTCGATGATGTGGATGGAGATTTGGCTGAGGAAGATGAGAATTCTGTGCAGCAGCCTCAGGCTAGTGTTTTATATGAAGATTTGTTAATGTCTGATGGAGAGGATGATGATGAAGGAAGTGAGGAAGAAGGGGATAATCCCTTTTCCTGTAAGTTTATTCTACATCTTTTTGGTAAAGCTTTATGTTCCTTGAAACCCTCCCCATTTGTAATATAAATGGATTATAAACCTTTGACTTTGTGGGATTAATGCACAATTTATCAAATGAGTTTTGCATTTGGGAAGAAAGCAATGTTATTTTCAATTAAACTTTACAGTATTACTTAACATGAATGCTATCTAAATCTAAACAACATTTAAACTCATATAAAAACTGTAAAAATACAGAGAAGGAATGTTTTATACTGTAAACTGTATACTTTGTCAAAAGTGACAAGACTAGAATGGCTATATAAAACATTTGCCATAGTGGAGGCTTAGTTTGATGCATTTGCATCGTAATTCCTTTTGTCCTTTATATAAAGGATTAATTCCCCCCTTTTTCTGCCATTTGCCTTAGCCCTAAATACTTTCCCACTTCAATAGATCTGAAATGATTGTGTGTCCACCAACTTCTACTGAATATATTATCTTATCCAGCAATCCAGCTTAGCGAGAGTGGCAGTGACTCGGACATTGAGCCTGGAGGGATTAGGCCCAAACAGCCCCACATGATGCAGGAAAATACCAGGATGGGAATGGAAAATGAAGAAAGTATGATGTCCTATGGTGAAGGAGCAGATACCTCTCAAGTAATGGAGGACAGTAATATCAGGTAATTCCTCTAGCCTTTGAATTCTAGAATTTTATTGCAGATGAAAAAACAATAGTTTCATCTAGTCTTCCCAGTGTGTATTTTGAGAGGAATATATCTCATATTGTTTGTTTCCTCTTGGCTCTATTACCTAAACATATATTTGTTTCAGTGGGAGGTCATTCCTTTTCCTCTTTGTTCCTTTCACCCATTCTGCCCCTCACTTTATCTTGTTAATTAGTTTTACCATGAACCACACTGTGCCCACTCCACACTAAACTGTCTTTATCTTCTATCTAATTTGATTTTATTGCCTTAACACTTTCCCTTTTGGCTGTTTGTCATTTAGTTTCTCAGTGCCTCACAGATTTTAAATTGTTACAAACTGTGTATCCTTTACTACTACTACTGATCTAAGGGAGAGGGAATGTCGCTCAAAAGCTTGTCTTATACAATGAACTTTTAGTCCAAATAACCTATCTTCTAATACTACAGTACCCATCTTCCTTTTCCTCCTACATCTTTCCCACCCATCTGTATCCTCTGCTGCTCTCCTTTCTGCCAATTTATGTAAATGTTTTTCCATAATAGGTACTCACTTTTTCAGACCCTCTACTGTTTTCTCTTTGCTTTATCAGAGGCAGTAGAGTTGTGCACTGTGTTAGCCATAGATTTAAGCAAAGACAAGAGAGTCAGTTCCATATTATTGCCTGATGAAGAGGCCTTAGGAGCCTTGAAAGCTTGCATTTACCATATATTTCATTAGCCAATAAAAGGTATCACCTGTACTCTCTTCTCTTTGCTTTATAGCACTCTCTTTTGGGACAGCCAGGTTGATTGCCAACTCTGCTCCATAAGGGTAGAACAAGGCAACATACTGCAGGAATGGAACAAAAAGCCCTGACTAGTATACTGTACATGAATAATTTCTGGCCTCACCAATCCAAATGGGATTTTTTGTTGCATTACTGGTTGCTTAAAGCAGTCAAAACATCCCATAATATATTAAAGTACCCTAAATGTATAATATCTGTACGCTTGTATGCCCTTATGTATCCCCTTCTTTAGGTTTTACATGTTTATCTATAATTTATTTGTAAGATTGCAGTTGTGTAGTTCTTGTTTATGATGTTTTGAATATTTTAAGAAATTTGCATTATCCTATTTTACTATAAAGGTACAAATAATAAGAAAGATGCAGTATTAGTCTGTATTGTATGCTTATTCCTGTTTGATAGGCTAGCTGCTGAGTGAAGTTTCTTCAGATAAAAAAAGCCTGTGCAGTTGTCTGTGATATTATTAGTTATTGGGTAACCTGCACTTCATTGTTTTAACCAATAAGGAGAACTAAAGAAAAAAATAAAAAAGTAGAGTTAAAATACTTACTTACCTTTATATAGAGCAGATTCATTAGAGTCACCGCGTAAGCTGTGCTGTAATTAGCCGGCACCCGATGCTTCCTTCACAGTGCTGGCTGACTGAGAAGCCAGCACTGCAGTTCCTCCCAACTTGCTTCACCGTCTGTGTCAAATGCCTTAAATATCATTATGTTCATTGCGGGGACCAATGAGAACGCTCCCTGCAATGAGTGTGAATATGTATGAGGCCAGTGAAGCAAGTCGGGGGGAGCTGCGGTGCTGGCTTCTCTGTCAGTCAGCACTGTGAAGGAAGCATCTGGTGCTGGTTAATTACAGCACAGCTCACGCTGTGATTAATTAATCAGTTCTATATAAAGTAATTATTTTAACACTGCTTTTTTTTTTTTTTTGCTTTAGTTCTCCTATAAGTATACAACAATCATAATATATTTCCACATGTAATCTTATTTTGGAGAAGATTTATTTTTGTTAAATTAGCCGAGTTAGTTACAACATTCAGAGTGAAAATGTAGTCATTGTTGAGCCCTGTACTCCATCCCTGTGCTCGGGTAGTTAATAATTGTATGCCATTTCCACTGTATTTTATAGGAAACATTTATGTTAAAAGGGTTCTGTAGTTCATGTTGTATATTCTTTTAAAGCAACAAGGTGACTATTTCATTAAAATAGCCAAGGAGGTTGCAAGTGCGGTTACAATATTTTCTATTTTTGTTTGTTTCACATCAAACAATGAAATAGAAGTAGGCAACATTTAATACATGAATTGGTAAAACCTTGTTGTTTAATTTAGTATGTCCCCTATTCTTAGAGGAACAATAATTTTAAGACACAATTGAAATCTCCATGGAGTTCAATAAAGGTAGATTATTCAGATCAGTTATACATTTATTTAATGTGTAGGATTAAGTATAACATGGGTATTCTCATGTCTGGGATATGCTTTGTCTAAATGCAATTATTTTATTAAAACTGGTTGTGGCCGCCTATGGAAACTGTTTACTTTGTGTTTGTGATTGACCATTTTCAGTGTATTCAGCGGTGACAAATTATAGTAACTCCTGCCTAGTACATTTATTAAAGCTGGTAAATTAGATTCTGTGCAGCAAAATCTGCACGATTGTTGTTTCAATGCCATGTCGTCTTGTTCAATTTAATATCAAATGTGCATAGTTATAGCTGCTACTCTTTGTTTTGATTTTTCTCCTTAATTTATTTATTTTTTTGTTTTTATTTTTTTTTTGCTTCAAATTGACAAATGTTCACCTGTAAATGATGAGACTTTTATAACAGAGCTTTCTGTGCACCATTTTTAGTTATGAAAGCTATGAAGAGCCAGATCCTAAGTCTAATACTAGAGATACAAGCTTCAGCAGCATTGGGGGTTATGAGCTTTCAGAGGAAGAAGACGATGATGATGAAGAACATCAAGGACCCAGTGTACTTAGCCAAGTGCAACTTTCTGAAGACGAGGAAGACAGTGAAGAATTCCGGTCAATTGGTGGAGATAGTGACATGGACTCTGACAATGAATAAAATGAGGAGGCATTCAAATACAGTTGTGCTTTATTGAAACATGAGGTAGACGCTGCCATGACTTTTTATTTTACTGTAGTGAGGTATAAGCTGCAGATACATCAGCACTGCTTGCGCCATCACTACGTAATTACACAAAACCTTATGTTAAGTACAAGTGCTTTTATTTGAATTTCTAAAGAGTTTCCCAGGTAAAAAGTCTTTTAGCAGATTTAGGCATTGAATTTTGATCTTGTACCATATGTATATAAGTTGGAAACATTTATTAGATTTTTTTATGTTATCATTCTCTGTCATTTCTGTATCAGAAGGTTGTCCAGAAAGCTTTCATATTTTATCACTTTGTGAATGTCCAGTGTAAATAGTTCCAAAATGTTGTTATAATAATTTATAAAAAAAACAAAGACCTTTGTAATAAAAAAACTAAAGTGAGGGGGTTGGCATTTAATTTTCTGCTGATTGCATCTACATTTTCTCCTTCGGATATTAGAGGACACAAGCACCTAAAGCACCTTCTCCACAGGACAGGACACTATCTAGAAGGATACTAGAAAACAACTCTGAGGCAGGGAAACCTGTGGGAGTTTTCCTCTGGGCTTTACCCCCTCCTGGACTCCTTTTTTTTTTTTTTTTTTTTTTTTAATCCTACCTTCTTCCCCCAGTATTTTCAGTCAGTGTGTTCCAGTCTTAACACTAGGTGCTTGATGGGCAGCACTGCAGTCCCAGTTTCCCAGCAATCCGCTCCTCTCCCAAACCTGTTCTTTTTGTGGGTCTCCCCAGCAAGTATTTATAGTATATTCCCCAGGTGAGTGTCGATCAGGTAAGCCTGTTTTTTTTTCTCCCTTTTCATTTGGAAGAAAGCTAACAGAACAGCACAGAGTTTATCCATTCGCTGCTTCTTTTAATGGGGTGGATATTGGGCAGCAGCATTCTCCAGGAGAAAAATACACTATCACTACTGTATGTGCTGTCATCATGGTCCAGCTGGGTGTGTGTATAGACACTGTACCAGGCACACACCTGATGAAACATCACTGCACCCTGCATCTTCACACCCATCTTCATGGCGAGACATGTACAGAAAAGACACTTCTCTAATGGTCCCCACTCCCCAGCCTTGCTGCTCAGTAAGAAACCACCTGCATTGTCATTAACTTTCGAGTGCAGCCTTCTCTTCACCCTTCTACAGACAGCTGCCCCAGCAGACACACAAAGGGGACTTCCTGCCTTTCCCAACTGCCTTTACACAAAAAGCATCAAGTACAACTTTAAGGCCTTAGGTGGACAGGCAACTCTTTGTTGCTGCACCTGCTTTCATCTGGCAGTGTGTACCTTAGGAAGCTTTATTTTTTTCTGTATTTTATGGTTTTTAACTCAGCATGTCAGAATCCTCTGACACTGTTCCCAAAGCCAGGAGAAGATATTCCCCTACAACATGTGACATTACTATTGCTTTGAAATTTAGGGCAGCGGCTGTGCTTTACAGCAATCAATTAAAAGCATACATTAAAGCAGGTATTCTATCGGGCAAGCTTTAGTGGTCTCTGCCAACTTAGGGTTCTCCCAGTTTGTAAGAAATTGTCATTAAGGCTCCACCAATCAAATTCTCTAAAACTCCATCTTAGAGAAATTTGATTGTAGGAGCTGCAATGACAGAGTGGGTTGACCCTGTAAACTACTTCTGAATTACAACTGTTGACAAAAAAGGGAGATACATTCACTTTAGATCTCTTTATTTCTTCTCCAAATTGCTCTTCCTGATTTTCCAAAAATCTAAAATGCAATGATTAACTACTATTACAACCTCTGCATTATAACCCCTCACCACAAACATATATCAAGCCCATAATGTGCAGTATAAGCATTGTAGCTAAAGAAGATCCTTCTTACCTGATGTTCTGATCCAATGGTATACCCTTCACTAGTTCCCTTTGATGATTATTCTCAGCATGCATACTAGGTATTCCTAATAGTAGTTTTTCTATAAAAAAAAAAAATGATCCCCCTTAGACAGGCTACCTATTCTAACCTGTACTTCTTAGCATGTGTTCATTGGCAATCCCAATTCACAACAATGTTAACACCAAGGCTGATTTCACAGAGTTCCCTCTTACTATGCCTTCACTGGAACTCTGCATAGCTAAAATCTCCAGTCCTCAGCAAGCACTCTAGTAGCAGAAGACACAAACCCCTCCACAGAGTAACTCTCATATGATTTTTGAGCACAATAATTGTTGGTAAGAGGGTTTGAAACCTATTTCTGACATGACCTAACCACTTGAAAATAACCTAAATGTTCAATTAAAAGGAGTTGATTTCCCCCCTACCCAAAAAAAACACTTGTCATCATTTATTTGCATGAGCGCTTTAATTCTCCACAGCACACTCCAATTGAAAATGATGCTTTTATCAATTAGCAGGAAGCTGCACTGCTCAGATTTAGGGGGGAAGTCATCATTGAGTGAAGTGAGCTCCGAATCCTTTGGCTCAATTCGCAAATAGTGTTATGCGCTCACTGATGTCCTGCATGCGGACATCAGTGAATGCTTTAAAGGGATTCCAGTCTCTGCGAGGCAACTCTTTTGGTCTCGCCGAGACTGGAATCCCTTTAAAGCGCTCACCAGTGCCGGCACTTCCGCATGCAGGACATCAGTGAGCGCATAACACCATTTGTGAAGTGAGCCAAAGGATTTGGAGCTCACTTCACTCAATGGTGAATTCCCCCCCTTAATTGTTCCACCTTTTTTACCATTTATGTCATTACAGTTTTAAATGCAGTAATGGAATTATTCCTGAAGCTGAGTGATCAGCTTTGGTTCTAAACTGAAACATACATTTATATTATTCTTATTCTAACATTACCAAAATGACCATAAATTCTTTAATGCTTTGTGCTGCAAATAAATTATGTAAGTTTTGTGACCGTAATGAATATAATATTTTGGTTAATTTCCATGAAACTCAGGAGGGGGTGGGTCTATGTGAAGGATCAACGTCACTCAACCCAGAAGTGAGGAGGAGCGGCGATATATTCATCTGATGATCCTGTGCTGTGGATGGTCAGATGAATACTGATCTAGCAGCAGTAAATTGAGTGTACTTCTGCTAGGTCAGTGGTGCTCAACTTATGGCCCACGTACCATATCCGGCCCATGACACGGTTCAACATTCTCTTTCCATCTTAAGGATTATTCATCAAAATGTGAATATGCCAGGTGTAACAAATTTGCATCCCTTCACATTGTTATGCAACAGACACAAACTGGTTACTCCCTAATCACAAAGCAGCAGATTCCTTTGGTGAAGAAGGAAACTATGATGGATGCTTCATATAAGTATAGTGATGCTCAGTCAGTCTAACAGTACCAAGATGTGTAGTGATGCAAATTTGCAAAAATAGCACATCTTGGGGCATTTGCACTGCGTATGATCATGCCTGGGGTTATTTTGTACTCTATGTTTAGGTATGTCTGATGGCAATTTTAAATGCATCATTTTGCACTTTATAAGTAAATTCCTATCTTTTGGAATGTTGCACAGTTTCAAGTATGGAGTTAGTCTGCTGGCTTTATATATCTGTGTGTTTAAATAGGAATGGCCACTTGACCACAGCATTCGAGTCCTGTTGGGGAAGTTAGCATTCTGCTCTGCCCTGGAAAGTGACCAACAGGTTAAATGCCTTTTTTTTAATAAATGTGGAAGTCCTGGTGGCTGGTCAAAGCTGTTGGAGTCTACATGGCGTTAAAGCAGGGGTCTCAAACTCAATTTACACGGGGGCCGCTTTAGGTAGAGTCTGGGTGAGACTGGGCCGCATCAGGTTTTCCACAAGAAAACAACAGATTAAAAACAATACGTGGCCCTGCGGGGCAATCAGCGGCTTTGTGGGGCAATATGCAGCTCTGCTGGGTGATTTGCATCTGCTAGGGAAATTAGCACCTTTGTGGGGCAATATGCAACTCTGCTGGGCAATAACAGTTCAATATGAATGGCTGCTCAAATCCTGAATAAAGTGAAAAACATACCGGGTGTGCAAGTGTGTGGGCGGGTGCTCAGGAGCAGGATGGTCCCAAATCCAATAGTTGTATGCACAAAGCAGGTAACAGGTGAGGATCGCTCAATCCACAATCAGAGGTGTAGATATGGTGGGTGACTTAGGAGTAAAAGGCCCAATGTAGCACACGAACAAACGATGGCTCCGGCACTCCAATAAAAGTTAAAATATCCAAAATTTATTGCATAAGTGTTAAAATCCAAGCACCAAAAATGTGAAATAAAACCAAGACATGAAGCATCCTCTAATGCGTTTCGCACAGGAGCGCTTAATCATGATTAAGCGCTCCTGCGCAAAACGCGTTAGAGGGTGCTTCATGTCTTTGTTTTATTTCACATTTTTGATGTTTGGAATTTAACACTTATGCAATAAATTTTGGATGTTTTAAGTTGTATGCACAAAACTTGGTGACACCATGATCAAGAGCTACGGCTTGAAACGCATAGGTGCCACCTACTTTTTATTTTGTGACTCCCACATGGGCTTTTAAATGTGATAATAAAATTATTGATTTTATTTACTCGGATTGCCAGAGATTCTTTGTTTTCTGCTGGGCAATATGCAGCATTATGGGGAAATTAGCACCTTTGTGGGGCAAAATGCGGATTGGCGGGCCAATATGCGGCTCTGCGGAGTGATTTGCAACATAATGATGCAATTAGCAGCTTTGTGGGGCAAAATGTGGGTCAGCGGGGAAATACGTGGTTCTGCTGGGAAATATGAATCTCTGCTGGGCAATATGCAGCATTATGGGGCAATTAGCACTTTTGTGGGCCAATACATGGAGCAGAATGTGGGTCAGTGGGGCAATGTGCGGCTCTGCTGGATGACTTGCAGCATTTTGGGGAAATAAACTGGTCATCAGGGCAATACGTGGCTCTGCTAGGCTATGTGCAGCTCTCTTGGGCAATGTGATGGGCTATATGGCTCTGCTGGGCTATATGGAGCTTTGCTAAGGCAATACATATAGCACTTTTGTGGGGCAATACATATGTCAGCGGGGAAAAATGTGGGTCAGTGAGGCAATATGGAACTCTGATGGGTGATTTGCAGCATTCTGGGACAATTAGCACCTTTATGGGGCAATACGTTGGTCCGCAGTGCAATATGCAGATAAGCTAGGCAATATGCAGCTCTGCTAGGCAACATGGGGAAATTAGCACTTTTGTGAGGTGATACGCGTGTCAGCATGCCAATACGTAACTCTGCTGGACAATGTGTGGCTCTGCTAAGTGATTTTTAGCATGATAGGGCAATTAGCACCTTTGTGGGGTGATACACTTGTCAGCATGGCAATACGTAGCTCTGCTGGGCAATGTGTGGCTCTGCTAAGTGATTTGTAGCACTATAGGACAATTAGCACCTTTGTGGTGCAATACGTGGGTCAGCAGGGAAATACGAGGGTCAGCGGGGCAATACGCGGCTCTGCTTGGCAATATGCAACTCTGCTAGGTGATGTGCAGTATTATGGGGAAATAATGCCACGTATTGCCCCTAACCAACGTTTTGTCCCACAAAGCTGCTAATTGCCCCATAATGCGGTAAATCACCCAGCAGATTTGCATATTTCCTCACAGAGTTGCACATTGCAATACGTGGGTCAGCAGGGCAATATGTGGGTCAGAAGGGGAAATATGCAACTCTGCTGGGTGATTTGCAGCATTATGGGGAAATTATCACCTTTGTGAGGAAATATGTGGGTCAGAGGGGCAATATGCAGCTCTGCTGAGCAATATACAGCTCTGCTGGGTGATTTACAGCGTTATGGGCCAGTTTGCACCTTGTGGGGAAATACGTGGCTATGCATGGAAATATGCAGCTCTGCTGGGCAATATGCAGCTCGTTTGGGTGATTTGCAGCATTATGGGGCAATTAGCACTTTTGTGAGGCAATACGCAGGTCATCAGGGCCATATGAGGCTCTGCGGGGCAATATGCAGCTCGGCTGGGCAATAGGCAGCTCTGTTGAGTGATTTGCAGCATTATGTGGCAATTATTACTTTTGTGTGGCAATACGTGGGTCAGCGGGGCAATACATGGCTCTCCTGGGCAATGTGTGGCTCTGCTGGGCAATATGCAGCTCTGTTGGGTTGTTTGCAGCATTATGGGGCATATTAACAATTTTGTGGGGCAATACTAGGGTCAGCGGGGCAATACATGGGTCAGCGGGGTAAATGATGCCTCTGTAGGGCTATCTGGGGAAATTTTGTTGAGTATAAAGCAGTTAGATGGGATTTTTTTTAATAGTAAGTGGGGGGAAATTTTAGGGCTGG
>WMED01017146.1:0-13094 GCA_019650415.1 Pipa parva | reverse complement strand
ATCATGTGAAAATATGATATTTGTGTCATTCCCAAAACTTTTGGCCATGACTGTAGAATCTTTAAAGGGCAGATTGGGGGGAAGTGGACAACACCTTTAATTTGTAAACTAGAACATGTGAGGGGGAGGGTATTTGTATCTATATCCAGGTTAACAGAACTGGACATATAGCAAGGGAAGAAAACTCTAGGAATGAAAACAAAGGCGGCAGGTGCTAAAATACTGTATGTAGACATGCATAGCTTTACATTACATACAAGTATTAATAAAATATATCACAAAATGATTCATTCTCAATGTAAAAGGCATAAAAAGGAGATTATTGAAAGTACCCTAAACTCTGTATAACCATCAAGCATGTATCGTACGGTGAAGGACAGGATTACAATATTTGAAATGCTAAAGTTCCCTTCTATGATGCTGTTACTGTATAAATATTTGCATATATTTCTTATTAGTAACTTGCCCTTGCTATTCTATCATACAGATTAGGCTAAGCTGAAACAAAAGAAGATTGCACCTGAATTCTTCACATAGCTGAGGACCACACCTAGACATCTGAGTTTGTGGAGAACTCCACCAATAAGGAGTTTACACTGTGTCTGGACCAGTGGTTCTTAACTGGGGTTCTATCGAACCCTAGGGGTTTGGTGAATCGGTCTCAGGGATTCGGCGGAGCCTCCGCCACAGAGTTCAAGGTATTTATCACTAAGGAAGGATGATTTATCACTAAAGAAGGGTTTGGTGAATGTGCATATGAAACTGTTGGGTTCGGTACCTCAAACAAGGTTAAGAACCACTGTTCTGGACTAACAGTCAAGCATATTTTTTATTGGCTCCAGTGTATGTCTTATCTCTAACTCACTCCCAATTTCTTATCTTTTCTTTGTCTATATGAAGGCTGTACAATAACCCTCTGCCAGTTCAGAGTATGGGAAAGGCATATAAACCAACATTTGTTTGTTTGTAAGTTCTTTCTGAGTGCACACATACTTTAAGATTAATTTGGAACAACTGGTCTATGGTTATAAGTGACGGTTGTCCCCCTCAAGAGTACAATGCATAAACCAAAATGGTAGCCCACACTAATGGAACTGTTCAAGTAAGAGTAAATGTCTGGCTTTACCACAGAGTTTCTTTTTAAAAAATTTCAGTTAGTTATTGAGAACTTAAACAACATTACATCAAATATCATTTAGTTTTCTGATCCTCTCACCTTTGATTTTGGAGACTGACAAGAAATCTCACTTTCATCCAAATGTACAAAATTGGAAGACTGATCCAGTGTATATTTCTATGGGGAAAAGTTATAATTATCTTTATTGAATGCAGACTCATGATGTAAACAAATTCCTAGAAAACATCAGGATAATCCAGATCACCTTACCTTTGTCTGAGGAGATTGACGAGGAATATCTTTTCCCTTGGACTGGACTTGACAAAATGCCTGATCCACACTTTTGTCCTATACAATATCAGAACATAAATAGAAAAAAAAATGTGCATAAAAAATACTATGCTATAAAAATTATATAGTGCTTTACAACATACACCCTGCATTTAGTACTGAGATGTAGAGTATAAATTGCACTATATGATCAAACCACAGGGAAACTAGGAATGTTTACCAGGACAACCATTATACATAACGTATTTTATAGTTATTAAGTTACTATTATTTGTAAAGTATTATTCTGTAATCATGTGTGTGTGTGATGTACATAATCCATCTGCCACTGCCAAACAACCAATGGTGTTTCACAGGTTAGTAAATCCATCATTCTGTAAATTAAGCAGAGTTAACACTAATGAGCAATGTGTAAGTATAGAAATCAGCAATGCTTATTCTTGTTCTAGCAGCTACTGTAAGTAATAAATATTCCTATACTGGAAAGATTATCAAGCTCCCACACTCGTAAAGAGAGAGAGAACTGGAAAATGCAACAATTATGAAATCATTTATACAAAAAGAGTACTGATAGGTTTGGAAAAATTTGAACCTGTTGGCTTTAAAAGCTGCCCCCTCTCTGATATTTTAGCTTGTGTCAGTTCTTTCCTTGCAACAAGATCCCTTAGCTATATCAAGCATGACCCCTGAAAATCCAGCTGTATTTTTATTATGGTTAATAATTATTGATGGTTATAAAGTTCTACTGTGTTTTATTCTTTTGATATGTAGAACTAAAACTTTGCTCTGCTATGCTTGGATTCTTGTCCCTCTGAACCTGTCTATATATTGATAGCAATGTTCTCCTTTTGACATTTAAGGCACTTCACTTTGTTGCCCCTCCCTACATTTCCTCTTGTATGCCCATATATTCCTAGTCAACTGCGCTATTCTCAAAGCAACCAACTTTGCATGCCACACACCAATACTGCCCTTTCTCATCGTAAAACCCTATTCTCTCTCTGCCCCTCACATCTGGAATTCTATACCCCTTTATCTTCGACAGGAACATTTCCTCTGCACTTTTAAAACCAAACTGAAATCCTACCTTTTTGAGCACTAGCACTGATATTTATCACTGATTTTTATGTATATAATTTATTTAATACTCATTTATGCTTAATATTTGTATTTATTTATTTAGGGACTTGTGTTTCAACACATTGTCACAGCTCTTACAACCCATCTATCTGTGTAGGTAAGTCTTCCTCCCATTTAGACTATAAGCGGTACAGGGCAGGAACTTCCAATCTCTTGTGTCAACCTCAACATAGCACTTAAAGTGATGTATCCTTGTGATCTTATACTGTATTGTTTAATGCACTTTTCCCATGTCTGTATTTTATTTATATTACTGAACTGTACAGCGCTGCGTATGTTTGTGGGGTGCTTTATAAATAAAATGATACATACATACAAACATACATGCACTTTTCCTAATGTTGACTCAGATATTAGGTTGTTTTTAAAATAGAAGGGTGCTATGTAACTGTTGAACTGCTGGGCACTGAACAATGCAACTGGGTTACCCACCAAAGAACTATGGAACTGATCAAAAAATGGCAAATTATGCATAGAGCAAGGTGCATTGAAACTGATCCAGGAAAGAACAGAATAACTACCGTAAGCGAATGAGAATGACTGTTACTGGAGAGTAAGCAGTGTAACTAGGTTATTAAGCGCTGCACAATATACCTGATGGACTACTGAACAGTGTGTACCGTAATGTAGACAAAGAAAATCATAAGAAGGGTTGCATACCGTTCACTGCAATGCAATTTTTATTTTCATTTTTTGTGTTTGCGTTATTGTTGCTTAATTCTTTCATCCCACCATATAGACATAATCCAAATACTTCGAATGAGTCATATTTCTGTAGAACACATATAATTATAAAACCAGATCACCTCACCTTTATCCGTGGAGACTGACAAGGAACATCTTTTGCTTCAGAGTCAACTCGAGCAAATGCTTGACCCAATCCATATTCCTGTGGAATAAACAGAAAAAATAAAGGAAAAATTGTATTTAAATACACGGGTACTTTGCAGTCATTCCTTTCCAAGGTTACAAAGATACTAAAAACAGACACTCTATCAGTAATATTAAGCGAACATAAGCGCAAAATATGTTTGTGTCTACAATTTCTTAGTATATTTCCAATTATTTGTGTCTATTTTTTTTTTGCATATAAATGAAAAATAGTTAAATATAATATTAGGACATTTGCTATGGTTTTTAGGCTAACACAGGTTTGTACATTATCCCTTATTTATTTTAGAAAAGTTTGATCACAAGTAACTGGAATTCTATCACCTTATAATAAGAGGAATACATACCTGGCCTGGTAACAAAGTACAAGGCACAATGTTTCAGGATGTTAGCATTGGCAAACAATAGAAAAAAAATAAAGTTTATAAAGAGCTTACTATTTTATGAATTCTCTTATCATCAATCCAAACCCATAAACTTGAATTGCAAGTTCCGTTAAGCTTAAAGTTGCTGGAATAATAAAACTCTAAAAGAAATGTACCTTAGTCCATGGGGACTGACGCTCTATTCCTCTTTCAGGTAAACGAGCAGGGGATACGGACTGATCCACCTTAGTTTCCTATGTAAAAAAATGAAGAAAAGGTAAGACATGAATCCATGTTTCCTACAGGTCTTATTACAAATAAAAAAGAAGCAAGACACAAGCAAAGGATAATCTGAATTTTATGACAAATGCCATATCTAAAAAGGGAATTAATACCAATAATTGCTTCTGCATTTCTGGCAGTCTTTAAATAAAGTATCATAACAACACAGTCCTTGAGCCTAATAGTTCCTCTTTAGGCTTGTTTAACAAGACATATAATCAGCACTGGAATATGATCTTATGTTAAAAAATGATAAGGATTTTACTAAAATGGGCTTTCAACTACCATTTGATGCACTACTATCCTACTGCAAACGTATCAAACTGAAAAGCTGATGTTGGTAATCAAAGCAGACCATTCAATAAGCACGTAAAAAACAATATACTGCATCCGTTTGTTCTACGCGTTTCACCGCTTTGTGCCGGCGGCTTCCTCAGGAACTCGGATAAGTGCAGTGAGAAGGCTGTATGAAGCGTTCAACGTGCTTATTGAATCTTCCACTTTTGTGAGTATATATTTTGGCTTTTTGTGAATAAATAATTTTAAAAAAGATTTCACACTATGGAGGCATTATTTTCTCTCTGAGTGGAACTTGCAAGTTTTCCTCTGGTTGATGTTTTGGATTTCATTTGATCTGACAGAAGTTTATTCATTGGACATCTCTGTATGGGCGAAATTTACTAAGGGCGAAACGATCGCCCGAAGTTAATTTCTGTTCGCACGTGCGGAATTTTAATAGATTTGCGATCGTGCGATCGCAAATCGATTGCAATTCCGATCGTGCGATCGCAAATCGATCAGAATTGAGATCGTGCGATCGCAAATCGATCAGAATTGTGATCGTGCGATCGCAAATCGATCAGAATTCCGCACGTGCGGTACAAATTGCGGTCGGGCGGAAAAAATCCGCCCTTAGTAAATTTCGCCCTATGTGTTTCAATGCTTTAATTATACTGCTTTCTGGTAAGCAGAATATATTGTCTTTTGAGGATTTAACTCACGAGCACGTTGCACACTGTTTGCAGTGCTTTTTCACTGAACATCACCTAAGATTCACTATATTATACTCTTGGTGATTGGGTATTCCCCTATTTTCCAGTATAGCTAAAAAGTTAATGCACTTAGTGCATTCTTTTGCGCTCTCTTCACAAGTTTATGAATTTCATATAAAGCGCCTCACCTTTGTCCATGGGGACTTACAAGGTACTTCTCTTCCAGTGACCTGTGCAGAAGAAAGTTGATCTATGCAATATTCCTGAAAATACAGTTACAAAGAAAAAAGTAAAATATCCAGTTTCCTGAAGAAAGACACAACAAAACACATGCCAAGGATAAATTCTCTCTCTCATGAATGAATAAAGAGCAGGCATACAACAAACAACAAACTCCAACTTCTTGCAGTCCAAATTAATCACTATTAAATGTCATAATGATAACGGCCTTGTAAGGGACATACTATCATTCTCTGCAGAATTAAAATCATCCGTATCATGTCAAGATGCTAGAGAGGACGAGTCTCCAGTGTCTGAAGAAAGCTGGCATTAAAGGGGAGTTCAATGTGTGAAAAGCATTTTAACCCCAAAAATCTTTATTCAGCGTACAAAAGGTCTGATTCAAGAATTAAACTAAATTCTTTTTTTATATACGGTAACTATTTCTTAATGTGAATGTAAAGTCTTTTTTACCTATTAAACAAATCCCCCTTCTTTGTTTTGGGGGTGCTCATCACATTAACAGTGCTCCCATGCAGCTAGATAACCCACAACTAAAGTTGAATACAGTGGATAGAAAACATAATCACTGCTACTTTTGAGGGTACATGGCAGGGGTCAGCAACCTTTTGCGTCTCCCTCAGCCCTTTTGAATCCAGAGCCGCTGATGTCACATAGGTGACGTCAGCAGCTCCGGATTGGCTAGCAATCCGGACTTGTGGTGACGTCAGAGGCCCCTGATTGGCTAGCAACCTGGAAGCCAGTGATGTCAGCAGCTCTGGATTGGCTAGCAACCTGGAAGCGCTGAGAGAGCTTTCTCTCACAGCGCTTGCCAGCAGACTGTAATGAGCAGTGCTTGCACCGCTCGTTACAGTGAAAGAGCCAGATATGCCCATCAAAAGAGCCATAGGTTGCCGATCCCTGGTATACGGAGATGGTAGTTCATATTCCAGTTGCTACAATAATCACAAAATAACTTTATGGAAAAACTGCTGACCTCGATCTTTACTGATTTCAAATCAGGTGGATATGTCTAACTTCATGACAATCGCCCATTGTACCTGTAAGGTACTCAGTATAGGTGAGTAATAGGAGAGCTGCAATATAGCTTTGATTATTACCAAAATACACAGACACTTGTGGAAGATAATAGCATTTGTCATCGCACATAGGAAAGTCAAAATGGTAAAGTTAATATCATCCTGGACTAGATTTCAGGTTGATCCTAAGCACCTCACCTTAGTTCTTGGGGAATGATAAGGAGCCTTCATTTCCTTTGGAAACACAGGACAAAAAGAAAGATCTGCATTATATTCCTATGGGGATAGAAAACAAAGTGTGACACAGATAGACAAGGAACAGATATATTGTTTTGGGCATATTTAAAATCTGCAACTTATTTGATTGTAATGAGTAAGTTCAGCTGATGACATGCAAATGCCCCCTATTATTTTATATGGCACTTTCATAAACACAGCCTGCATAGTGAGAACTCGCGTGCCATGATTACAATGGGATGCCTTTGCATGTGGGCAGTTAGATTTACTGAGTGGGTCTGACTGTTTTGCAAAGAAGAAATAGGATTTCTTTATTTACCAGATTAACCAGCAAACTTTGCACTTCTGTCAGTTTTATTTATTCCCCGCCCCACAGATATTAAGTTGTAAGGTAATATACTGTATAATACCTCGTTGGTAACTATAACAATATAAAGATTTGTAGGTGACTTTAAATAGGATTCTTATGGGGAAAAATAATACTGTTGTTTTTAGCCCATATTGTACATCTTTGTAGCCAGGGTGTTTTTTCCATAGTAGATAAGAAATCTATTTTAAAACCACTGCAAGTAGAAAACATAAAAAGTCTACCATTTACCTAACAGAAGAGGCACTTGTTTTAAGCATTATAAAAGTCAGCTTTGCTTAAAAAGGAAAAGTAGAGATGCTCATAAAATTAGGTCGTGTGCCCTTCAAATACTGCTTTTTATCTGCTTAGACTGAGGGGGTTATTCACTAAAGTCCGAATTGTTGCGTATAGGTGCGAATTCACCAGATAAAGACAGTCGCAATAGGCTGCTACTGTTGCAGTTGCATCTTTACAATGAGAATATTGTCGCAGTCACAACTTTAATATGGGAAAATGTAGTGGATTTGCTATGGAAATTCGCTGTTTGCGAATTTGACAGTCGAATTCACACCTTAGTGAATAACCCCCTAAAAGAGGAATTAAAGCCAAACAAAGGCCCCATTAGGCACATTTCCATATCAAGTGGTATTCTGTGTGCGGCAAAACAAAATGCCTTAGAGATTCCCCTATTTACTTATCGGAAGTAGTGTCGGCAAATGCATCCACTACTGGTCATTTTACCATTTATTCCCACTACTTATTCTACTTACTTTTACTGTAATAATTCTTGATGTGGCTTGACATTCTCCATCCGCGCACTCTGACGTAAAGAATTTAGTATAATATTCTATCAGCCTCTCCATGATCTTATTACATATGCTTTGTTGTCTCATACATTCAAACCCAGGGGATACGCTAAAAAAACAAAAACGGAGATGTTCACCTACTTGTATAGGCATGATGTAATTGTCATACTGTATTAGAAGATAAAATTATGGTGAAACTGGTGCTAAGGGTCAGATGTGTTCCTCCAAGGAATTTGTATAGTCCTAAGATCACCTGAAAACCCTATTCACTTTTTATACATAATAAAGATTTGTTAAATTGTGTTTTTTGTTGTAAAATGTTTGTTCTGTAGTAGATAGCTTATTGTAATTAAAAAAAAATAAATAAGGGGGGAATTCACCATTGAGCGAAGTGAGCTCCGAATCCTTCGGTTCACTTCGCACATGGTGTTATGCGCTCGCTGACATCCTGCATGCGGACATCAGCGAGTGCTTTAAAGCGATTCCAGTGTCAGCGAGGCAACTCTTTTGGTCTTGCTGAGACGGGAATCCCTTTAAGGCGCATGCTGATGTCCACGCGCAGGACATCAGCATGCGCATAATACCATTTGCGAAGTAAGCCGAAGGCTTCGGAGCTCACTTCGCTGAATGGTGAATTCCCCCCTGAATTGTTTACTGACATTGGGGTCAGCAGGAGATCATTCCGTGAAAGGGGATCAAAATAATTTTTAAATAAAGATTTGTTTGTTGTTGAATGAGTCATTATTAGTAAATCTGGTCTGCCACTGTAGCTGTTTTCCAGGGCAATTTCTTTTCCTGCTGTCACCCGTTGTGAGTCAAATCACACTACTGTATCAAAGTCGATTTTAAGGGTGAAATTTATTAAAGTTGAAAGGGCCATTTTTGACCTTTTGACTGAAAAAATTTGATTTAAAAAAAAATTTTTAATTATTGAAAATTTGATATGATATTGAATTTTTCTGTAGAATTTATAAATATGACAGATTTTGCATAGAGATAAACAGATTGAAAATATTCAATTGAAAATTAGATATCGGTAAAAAATTTAATATTGCAATATCGAATTTTCGCTATTGCGGTAAATGAATTTTTTTGTATAAATTACTATTCAATATCACATCAAAATTATCAATAGCAATATTTTGGATTTTATTAAATTTCGCCCCTAAGTCTCCCAATCTCAGACTTCTCAACAAACATGGCTGCAACAGCACTACAGATTTGCACACTGCAGCCATCTTTCTTAATGACCAGTAAACAGTGATGCCTATGTGTTCCATCCCTAGAAACAGGGCTGGTGTATATGATCATCAACAGACTGCATATCACTGGCACTAATAAGTAATCTAATCATCCAGACCACTGTTTAGATGAATATCACATACTTTTGACTACTAGGCAATTCCATCATTTATTGGATCTGAACATGTATTCCCAGCTTTAGTCATAGGCAAGACATGGCTGCGGCAATTTGTACAATAGGAGGAACTGGAAATAAGTGTCTGGATAAAACAAAATACATCCATGCAATTATAAAAAGTATCTCGAACTTTTGTAAACATCACACATTTTAGGGACAAACAAAACTTTCCTATTTTGAGGATATGGTTGTGCTACTGACAGCAGAGTGGTCCTGGGCCAACTTTAGCCTTTCAGTGTCGATGTAGGTAGAAGAGTGGGAGCTGTGGGCAGTGTGGTACAGTTCTGGTATCAGGTGCACGTTAAGGTTTCTATTAGATTTAAATGGCTTCTTTCCATACTCTTGTTGTGAATGACAATATTTAATGTACAGTATAGTAGCTATTCTGTTATACTGACATTATCAGGTTTAAATGCAGTGGATTCAGAGGATCTCCAGACAAAGGGAAAAACACTTTCTATTGTACAATGAATCCAGGATTAGTATTTATATTACTAAGTGCTGCAGATAAACAATGCCTCACACTGACACTTTCAAATCATAATCCTTTGTAAAAGGAGTGTTTTTTATGTAAAACTAATTTATTACATTCTATGCAAGCATATATTCCCATCATACAACACTGTGGACCAGCTTTTTTGTATTTCATTGTATTGTTCTTGTCAATTGTGCACTAAAATAGCCGTCTTTTCTCTGTCAAAGCGGCTGATCCTAACAAGTACCACACATTGTATTGTTTAAATATCCACTTTATTTAATTGGGAAAATTATTTGCGGTCCCTTTAAGCATAAATCCTAATGGTAAGACCCAACAATGGGGCTTAAGTGCGAACAGTCATGTAATGGTCCAAATTTACATCCATTCAGCACTTCCTCATATTCGGGTTACCAGCAAACTGTGCAATGTGGGGAACTGGCTTCCAAATAAGAAGTTTGTGACAGTCACAAACTTATGGAGCTCTGCGTTATTGGGCTACTCATAAAGCGTCAGAGTTTATTGAACAGCGTTGGAAGCGGTTTCTCGAATAGTGTGGCATAATTAACCAGACAGTAGTAGGATACGTAGTCATGCAGAGTGATGAGAGTTCCACAAGTGAATTACAGTGACTTCATTTTTACAATGTCCCACTAACTGTATTAGGTGAATAGCATATTCCTTTTAATGTCACCATATCCCTAGTTCACTTATTGTCACTTCTGAATAAACAGTTGCCTTACACCACATCATATCCCTGCCATCAACCCCCTAAAACTGGTGAATTTGGAGTAGTACACCTGGTCGAATTCTCTACTTTGACAGACTCCAGTGCTTGACGAATAGCCCAATTACCCATGCACGCACAAGCAAAGTAATGTGAAAAAGGCCTGTAAGTTCATGTCTATTGTTAGCATCCAAATTGGTAGAAAATTCAACACATTACAAAGTATAATAAACAGGTTAAGATCACGAAGTGGTGAATAAATGTACATTTGGACCATTATGGGACTGTTCAGGCTTTCATCAATAAGTCTCAAAATGTCTGCATATGCCAAGTTGGTACTTGACCATCCCCATCAGGGTATGAAACTTGACTTTAAAGAACTGTAATGTCCAGGCTGTTAGTATGTCATAAACAAACTTGTTTATTATATAGTCTGCAAATGATATACACTAGGTTTCAAGGGTTATCTGCTTCCCTCCATCAACTATGAGTTGTGCCAAAAGCACATTCACTAGTAAAGCAGCATGCGCCTGGCCAGTTCGCCAGATTCCAGTAAGTGAACTTTGTTTTGGTCCAGAGGGGAGCATGATAGGTTCACACTGCTGGGTGAACCTGGTGCCAATCCTGCACCAGGGCCCCGCTGTCCTGTAGTTCCGCCATTAAATTTATGAAAAACTTTGGGGGGAATTCACAATAGTCCGAAGTGAGGTGTGGAGTCTTCGCCTCACTTCGCACTGACTGATCTGCACTCGCTGATGTCCTGCACGCGGACATCAGCGAGCGCTTTAAAGGGATTCCAGTCACGGCGAGGCGACCCTTTAGTCTCGCCGAGACTGGAATCCCTTTAAAGCGCTTTCTGATGTCCACGTGCAGGACATCAGCGAGTGCAGATCAGTCAGTGCGAAGTGAGGCGAAGACTCCGCACCTCACTTCGGACTATCGTGAATTCCCCCCTTTGTTCTCAACAAATGTATGTGTGACATTTGCTTAAGTCACAGTCCACTGAGTAATTTAATGAAAAAATATTAGCAAATTCTGACTGACACCCACACATTATTATCTGCATACTAGTCATTTATCATAATTCAAAGGTCTTTGTGCTTGTGATTTGTGACATACACACCTATATATTGGATTTTTACATAGATTATACACCAACATTGTGATTTATTGACATTATGCATTGAAATCTGAAAACTTGAGTAATCAGTGACTTCAATAAATGTACAATTGCCCTAGTTATTAGTACACCTTAGAACACCTTGCTGGACAGCATGTTAAATAATCAATACCTATTACATAGTATATTCTGTAAACTCTGGTGTCAGAAAAGTTTCAAATAACAAATCTTGGGCCTTCATTGCTTGTTAATCTATATTTGTCTTACAAACATGCATAACCAGTACAAAAATAATAGTTTATTTAGCATTATTGCAGTTGCATTTCAAGATAAATGAACCAAAGGTATAGATATGCTAAATTGTAGGACTAACAAACTCTTCAACTTTAATATAAAATCAAAAACTATTGATATTATTCTTAAATGAATAAAGCTTTCAGGAGCTTATCATAACTGAATAGATTTGATATAAAAGTTATAAACCTGGGGAGGAAAATCATTTTATGAAAACAGCAGACTTCCTGCCAATACGTATCTCTGAGTTAAAGGAGAACTAAAGGTATCAAAGAAGATAGACTTATTAAAAACCTTACCAGTTATAGTATTGAATCGTTACAATCACAGCATGAGCTGTGCTGTAATTAGCTGGCACCTGATGCTTCTTCACAGCACACAGGCTGACAGAGAAGCCAGCGCAAAGTCCCCCCCCACTTGTTTCACCGGTGGTGATAAATGGTTGAAACATCATCACATTCATTGCGGGGGCCAATGAGAACGCTTCCCACAGTGAGTGTGATGATATTTGAGACCAGTGAAACAAGTGGGAGGAGCTTTGTGCTGTTTTCTCTGTCAGCCAGCATGCTGTGAAGAATCATTGGGTGCCGGCTAATTACAGCACTACTAATGCTGTGACTAAAGCGATTCAACACTATAACTGGTAAGGTTTTTAATAAGTCTTTCTTCTTTGATACCTTTAGGTCCCTTTAAGTTGTAACTGAGACTTTCACATATATACTTACTCATGACACATTCAAGGAGAGATTCCCATTTACATATATACTTTATATACTTTCACATATATCCCATGTTTAATGCAGAACAATATTTTTTTCATGCAATACCAGTGGGGATGTTACCTTAAATATATAGAGCTAAGTGGCTCATGACATTTTCTTTATAATATTAATGAGACCTTCCAATGCTGGGTCAAAAGGTAGGCCACTTGGCACCCTAAAATATAATTACTAGGCAGCTGACTGGGTCACTGTGCAGTGCAAATAACTGGTAATGGGTGGGCTAGCAAGCAATGCCCATTGTTATGTGATAAACTGGCAGCTGCATCTGTGACCAGGATCCACATGTAAGACATCTGATGTGGGTGTATGTATGTTCCCGCATTTAAACAGTGCCTGGTACTAAAACAGCTTGCTGGGGGATAGGAACATATTTGATGTACTAAACTTTGTCCTTTACCCTGTGGTATGGTGTGGTGATAAAAGAAAAGCAATGACTGTCTGGGAAGTGGCCCATGCCGTGTCACATTAGTCTGGAGCAGTTGTGCAGTGCATGTATGTATGTATAATTTTATTTATAAAGCGCCACAAATTTACGCAGCGCTGTACA
>WMED01017145.1:0-13094 GCA_019650415.1 Pipa parva | reverse complement strand
GAGAGCACACAATACCTGCCCTCTGGTTTTACTCTCAGTGACTCTACACTGGAATATTAACACAATCCAGTTTCTAATAACAGGATACATTAATGTAGCTTGTAAGGTCCAATCTGATCTTGCTTTATGTTTCTCAGATTGACAACTGCGGTAAGGGGGCTGAACAACTTTCTTTAATGAAATTATGTTTACTGGAGCAGAAAAGAAAACTATCAAAATATATTTCAGGTCTGACACAAAACAAGCATCAGGAAGAAATATTTTATTTTATTGAGCTTGATCCGAGTATATAATAAAAAAACACTAAGGCACATAGAGAAAAGGTAGTTTCTAGAACAGCAGGCATGGCTTCCAAACCCGTTTGCTTCTCTGATTGATACTTTTCAATTATACCTTCCTATTTCCCTGACATTTGAAATGCTATTTTTTGTAGCGATATCTTCAAATGCTTAAGTTCCAACAGCCACAGTAACCCTGTTTAGCTGTAGTAGTAAATTGGTTCCTTGTACCACATAACAGCCGTGACAGCTTTTTGCTAGGGAAATGAGTTCTCCAATGGGACAAACCTATGATAAGACGTCCGTTTTTCAAATTGTATTTCTCAGTATCAGAATTAAATCAGCATTTTATGTCTTTGCTGCTACAGCATGGAAGTCAGTCTGTATACAGACCTGACAAATAAGAATAACATAGGATCTCTTTCACTTAAATTGGATTTTAAGCTATTATGTTTTTTTCCCTTTTATTATTACCTATTAAAATTCCTCAACATCTTCTTAAAATAGTGACTGGGGGTTCCATACCAGTGGTTGCCTATTTGACAATACAAAAAAGGTTGTTCCAGCTCAGTGCAGGTTTAAGAAGTAGGCCAGGACAAAATAGAAGCTGGTGGTTTTGCTAATATTACATGCACCTTATGCTATACTTCTGATGTTTTGATGGTGCCCACAACAGTAAAGCTATTGATCTGTCTTTATAAATTTGGCCGCTGCAGAGGCATTATGCATATATTTTTCTAAAGCTGGATTGTTCTGCCAGTTTTGTCTCTTAATAATGACAATGCACATATGGTTGAGGCATTGTTTATTGAACATGCTAGAAGATCTATTCTGCTAGTGGCTAGTATCAAAACCACAAACATAAGCATCAAAACCATTTGCTCCAATATTCCCCTTATATTGCTGGACAAAGTAGTGTAGTGAAAAATGACATGTTTATTTTTGAATAAGCTCTTATTGGCTTGATAAATGAGCTTCTTTAACAAAGGGCTTTGATCTGCTAAGATCCATCACTTTATGTATAGAGGCAAGACATAGGTATTATAGCACAGTGAGGTAGGATACAACATTATAATTAGCAATTTAAGCAAGAGATAACAGAAGTGTTAATAGGAGTAAACATAATATTGTCTGTGATTTTTATGGAAAATATAAACTGAGCCCTTTTATATTAACTGGCTGTATTTAAATTCTGTTAATAAGTGTGAACTAGCCCTTAGATTTATCAGTCATCTCAGTGGGATGTGTTTAAGAACACAATTAACCCTTTTAATCTGCGTTATTGATTTAAAAAGAAAAATAAAGACCTGAAAATCACTGATAATGCTACATTATAACAACAAACATCTTTTAAAATACAGATTAAAAGTTTCTTACTTGAATACATACATTTTACATAAAGTGGCCTACGCTGTGCAGCTTACATGTTCACAATCACAAAAAGAAAAGAATAATTCTTTTCAAACAAAGCACATATGGACTTTTACTATGTATCCTTTTCCGGATTATTTCATAAAAATGCTTTGAAAAACTGATTTTGCCACTTTACAAGAAAACGGCCTCTCCCTGTGTTCTTGAAATGTCATTATCTGTGAAAAATGTTGAATACAGAAGGGCAAGTTAAATCCTGCCATTGAGACAGCAAACAGCTTTAGCCAAATGTATTGGCTGAGGATTAAAAATGCATCAACCATGTATTTGCCTTCTCTGTGGAGAGCTCTTATTAATAGTTTAAAAAGTGGAAAGCTTAGTCATATGCTATAGGAATGCTGGTATTTTCTAAATGCGTTTAATGTGTAAAATTGCAGGACGCCAACGGTCTCATTAAATCTCTTTTGCAGAATAGTTTCCAGTTATTTTCCCATAAGTGAGCTATAAAAACATGCAGTGATACTAATAGGACTTCAGATCTCAGAGGTGCATCAGTCTAATAAGATTAAGAACCCTGTTTTCCAAAGAGACCTCTCCTATGTTTTAGGAGAAAATCCTTGGAAGCCAAGGCCTTCAATATGACTTGTCTTGAAGGTCAACTTCTTTCTCTTCACTGGTATACAGAAAAAAATGGAACTGAATTGGCATCCAGGCTTAATACCTTCTCTGTTTTCATATCAGAGATACAATTGAATGTATGGATGCAAAATTCTAAACATAAATTCTGAATTTAATTTAAATAGAACACAAAAGTATGGTGATGTTCTATCTTTAAATATGTAAAAATTTCCAAACTTTCTTATATTTCTGGCAAAAAAAAAAAAAAACTGCACTAAGGAGTGATGGGGAATACCCTTTAAGTTCTTTAAAACTAGCTTGTAGCAAATAAAAACATGTGCAGTGTAATTGAGGCAATGGATTTCAGCACTGAGCAATGAACAGTAAAAGTGTTCTATTGACAGTGCCACAATCTGGGGGGTTATGAAGCAATATTCATGATGCTTTACTTAGTAATGTACAGTATATAAGTAAGAAATTATTAATTAGCACATTTTCTTTAAATGTTTTATAGTACTCAGCCACTTTGAGTTTTGTATGTATGAAAATGCCATGTTTTGCCTCTATAACTACTATAAGTGCAATCTGATTTTGCAAACTATCCTTACTGAGATTAAAGTCTCTTATTGAAACACTGTTTTTTGATACAATCTTTCTTGGAGACCAGATTGCAAAGGAAACTTACCACTTTGTCAGCTAGATTGAGCTTTAGTCATATACTGTGTTTTCACTTATCTTTTGTATCGGAACCCCCAAAACCTAGGAAAGCAGTACATGGAACAAAAACCACTTGAGTCAAGCACCTAAGGAGTCTACCAGTTGCTAGCCAAATAAATACACTTATTTACAATTATTTACATCAGAAAGATTACCAGGCATGTAGTTTAAGATGAAGTAGTAACTTGAAAAGAAAATTGTTGACTATACCCAAAGGCATCTAGCTCTTACATTGTCTCTTGTATGCAGTAATGGGATGTGCACTTAAATCATGCCAATTTACATTGAGAACCAAGTCCTCATTTCCAGTCCAATGTGAAGGGCCAACTGAACCCTGGGTCCAATGCAGTTTTCCCTGTGCCCTAGTAGACCAGTCCAACATTGCTTGGTTTGTATGGGAAGGACACAAGCAGGGTTGTTCACACTATTAGCCAGTTTGTACAGTTGATACTTCTTATTCACCACTGTTTTTCCTACAAATAAATTGAAAATCAGTGTGGGATTGTATGAACCACAGTAGTTCACTGATCTCTACATTATCCACAATTTATGATAAAATAAACAAAGATAATCCCAACAAAGAAACTGCTTATATTTTCCATTTAAATTGTTATATTCAGAAATAAATCATCTATTTAAATAGTTATGATATAAAATGTGCAAGAACTAGAATATTTTGTGATGATAAATAGTTTGTCAATGTCATCATAGTCCCTCTTTTTCGCTATATTCCTGAAATGTACCTAGTTAATCAAATTTTTCCTATATGCCATTATTAGATAGTATAGTTGTCATAGATAATTCCCAGTTTGATTGCAATCTCCTCTGGGGCATGGAATGTGTTCTGTGAGATTATGCATGATTACAACAGGATTTACTATTCAAAGTTGAAACAATCAAACAAATTCCTGCTATCCCTCTAGGTAGGTAAATTGGCTGTCTGGATTTTTATATTTCATAGCAACTACTGAAATCCCAAAGGATAGTCTGGATTTTCATAATCTGATTAATTATGAAATCCGTCTACTTACTGATAAAGCCAGATTTTTTTTCTTTCAACTTTCAAAATTAATTTTACATTTTTTAAATATTTTTATGCATCAAAATCAAGTAACTGATTATTCTTTGATAACATTTGTAATGGTAATTCTGCAGAATCAAATTACTATTGCCCAAATTTGGTGATGAGCTATTTGTTAGCCTATGACGCACCTCTCTGGTATTGAATGCTTTTAACAAGATTGCTGTCCACTATTATTCCAAGAACCTCTTCCATCTCTGATTTTTCTAAATGAATTCAATTTCATATGTATGCAGTCTGATTTTTACTAGAACCAAGGTGAATAACCTTAAATGTATGTAGTTTGAATCCATCTGTTTTTTTCTCTTCCCAGTCTAATATAGCATCCAAATCATTCTGTAGTAAGCAAATGTCCACATGTGATTTAATAACCTGATGTAATTTATTGCCACCTGAAAATACAGACACTTTACTTTAAATACCATCTAAATGTCACTCATAAAAAGATTCAAAGGAAACCTGTCAGGAGGGGAAAAAGAGCAGTTACTATTACTGGTGAAGGTTTTCTTCTATATTGAATATCAAATATCTTTCTTCTATTTATATTTAAACAGCCCTAAGCACCATTATTTTTTCACTTGGATCTGACTTCAGGCAGAGAAGGGCACAGCATGTTGAGCTTGGTTTGGTAGAGGGATCGTGTGCGATTCATTTTTTAACATAAGGCATGACCCATGTCAGTAAAGTTAGTAATAATGAAAAAGGCATTATGTTTCCTGGCCCTAAAATATATATTACATGGATAGTATCTTCAATATCTTCACGTTTTTTTCTGAGAATTTAAACAGATTTTGCTTGCTCTGGTTCTCGTTACAAAAATTTGATTTTCCGTATTGGATCACAGCTAATTTCTAACAGATGCACATGTTTTGCTGCAAAAGTTTGCAGAGCAATCTGGATTCATGATTCACATAGCAGACAATGGTTGGTAGGTTCCTGCCTCCCTTCCCACAAGGCAAGGTGAGTTGCAGAACACAAACAGATGGCAAGAATTCCAAAATCCTCCTTGTAAAGCACATCACTGTTGAACCCTATGTGCTAGTGGTGGTCTATTGCTTCCAGCTTCCTCTTTGGACCTCCATTGGGGCACATATAATTATTAAATTGGCATACAGAAATGGGATTGTAGAGTATATGTAGAAGTTTAGCTCCTAATTATCCTTTATTAAAATTAAGGTTATTAAACACTTCATACTGTTTAAGCAAAATCACTAATTACAACTTTTATACAACCACGCAGCAAGCCACTTCAGTCACTGCAAGACCCTATACTTTCCTGTAACTTGCAGTCACCTTCCCTTTTAACTTTCATTATATGTGAACAATCCAATGCTCACCATTGAAAACCAATTGAAAACTGTTATCTTCAGGAAACTTGAACAGTTCAAATTGTAAACTTTGTTTCTACCACACACTTGTATATACTATTGTTGAAAACACCATTAGTAAAGCAGAATTTCCTTCAAGCATTGCACATATAATAAATTTTGGTCTTCACTCCATTTTGTAGGTAAGTACGTTATCTGCAGGCCACTAGGTCTTTTAACAGTGATTTTTTTAAATATTATTAAAGTGACACCAGTAAAAAATGTTTTCTATATCTAATTTATATCTAAACATTAAACAATTTTTAATGTTTATTAAAGTTGAACAGTATAAAATAAGTGTAATATTAGCTTGAACAAGATATATAGTTAACAGCCTTTGTATGGGTAATATGTTCCCTAGTCTTTCTTTATGATGAGTAAAGAAGATTTTTGATAGATGTATGATTTAATTTATAGCAGATGCAAGATTGACCTGACTTACATTTTTTTGGAGTAAACCTGATTTACATTTTTGTGCCACATTCCTTACCGTACATGTTAATACTTACAAAATCTTTGCATTTTGGCTGAACAATGACAAATAATACATCTAGTATATCTCAGAATAACTGAAGATATCAACTAGGCCAAATCAAAGAGTTAATTAATTTGCTTTAACCTCTAGCACTTATGTCCCTATCCAAAGTTGAACCATTACGGAATAGCAAGTGGAGAAGTACCTTCTAATTGTAGCTCAGACTACCCATTTCTACCTATTGCTACCTATATAACCTTAGCTAATACTATCAGCTGTAGAGTTTTTTACAGCTAAATATTGCTAAAACTGAAGTCTGTCTACAGACATATCACGGGGCATTAGAGCCTTGATTTGGCAATAAAATGTCACTACCATCAATCTTGCATCCAGAGATCCATTATCCTGCATTATTTTATAAAGGGGAGGTGACATCACACTGCGCAAAGAACCTACAGTGCATATACAACCACTTCTTGTGTAACTCCAATAACCATAGGTTCCCTGGTTATAAGTAATTAATAATTAAATAATTACACTGCTGCCACCTAAAAAATTCAAAGAGGTATGAAACTATGCTAAATGCTCAGGAAATATGATTTTTTTAAAAAAATTGTCTACCCATAGATATAGTCCTATGGGAATCAACTTGCCCTCATGACTTCCCCATATAAAGGTTTTCCATTTAGAGCAATGAAATGTTAATATCCACTAATACTTTGTAGAAAACGAAGCTACAAAAGTGAAAAGTGAAATTATTGCATAAAGATTGTCAATAAATTTAGCTTGGCATGAATGAGGGAGCTTCACAGTTTGGATATCCATTGACGTCAAGGACATTTATGTGCGGCTAAAGTCTAGAGGTCCCCAACATCTGTATTTTACATTTATCAAATACAGAAAGACTTAGAACCAAAAGTAGTTTTTAAATATTTGGTTTCTGTGGGAGCAGAGAGGTTAAAAAAATAACAGACATTTATTCTATTTCCCTGTAGAGATCTTACTTCATGGGCATCCTAAGGAGAGATCAGTGAACCTCTTCCTTATAGTCTATTAAACTGCAGCTGTTCATCAATTAAAATGGTAAAACCAATCTTGCAAATTAAAATGTTGTTGCAATATTAGCACAAATGCCTACCTATTAGCACAGAATTGTTGTAGAAAAGTGGCCCTATCGAATAACCTTGCTATGCAACATTGCTAGTTAAAGCATTTATAGATTCTAGGATATAGAAGCAATGGTTGTGGCAAAAATAAGTCAGGGAGAAGATGAGGAACAATAGTGCTAGTTAATAGTTCACAAAATAAACATTACATTAAAATCAATGTCTCAGATATTTTTGTCATTTCTGGATGCAGATATCAAGCTGACTGGCCTTTAAAGGAACACCAATCCTTTCCCTCTTGTCCTGACCTTTCTACTAAACTAATGAAAACCTGATGTTATGATTGTATAATGATATTACTTTTGCAGGGCTCTCACTAGTTTCTAGAAAGTTGATATTGTAATTATAGAATGTTAAATTTGTCAGAAAGCCAATGTTACTTCTATTTTACATTAAATTGTCTCCCAAAGAACTGCGACCAGTTCATGTCATATGTGATAATCCTTTTACATTAGACATTAGACTGAACTGGCGCTTTGGTCTACCAGTTTGTGCTATGCCCTGTTCTTATTGGAGAAATTTTTAGAATAGTTTATATATATATATACTGTATATATACAATAACTGAGCATGACCTTTTGTTAACTATACTGATACTTTGAAATATTTAAAATATTTAATGTTACTATTTAAGTATTCAGTGTTGAAGTACTCAGTGTCACTATTTCTCCTTTATAAAGATTTCTATATATATTTCCCAAACGTACAACCCACTATGCATCATCTTCATGTATCTTTTTCCTTATTGACTGATTCCTTTGATACTATACACACTATACACACTATAGCAATGTTCTTTGATATTAACTGCTCAATATAGGTCTCCCTTCGGCTAAACCCCGGATAAACTGCCAAAAAGATTGTTCATTCCAAAAAATATATACGAAACATTAAATAATGTACACATATCATAAAATACATACGAACAGCTCTTGACTATTCGGCTATGTGTCAGAAAGCCGATGCATTACTGTGTGGGATGGTGTGACCGTGGGGCGGCTGGTGGTGGCTTTGGATCGTGCGGCTGAGGCAACCGATGTGACAGACGCCGGGCGCTTCGGAGGCACGGTCAGGGGGTCGTTGCTGGCTGTCCCGTGGCCGCATCGCCCGCACACATACAGTGGATTGCATTTGCACTTGCGGTCAAAAAGTGGGCTGTTCTTTGATAGCCTAAGTCACATGCGCATCTGAACCAATAAGGACGATTCTAATATGGAGCTGGTCACATGTACTTTGCCAGTCAACCGGGGAGAAGCCGGAAGCAGGTATGATTTTACTATTTATACAGAGTGTATTTTAACTTGTTTCTGAGCCATGACTAAGCGCTATGCGTAAAACACGTAGGCCCAAGTTTCTTGAATTTTAATTATTTTTATGACCTATGTGGATCCAATAAAGACTTGATTTTATCTTCACGAATTTTGAGTGCCGGAATTTTCATTCATTTCAAGTGTATGACAGTCCGCCTGTTCCAGAGCACCCGGGAAACGATCTGCAGGGGATTGAGCGGTTGGTAAAAATCTTTATTCTTCACTGAGCATAACCTAATATATACAATGCCCTATATTAGCTACAATATTCAAATATATTTTCTGATTAGTGTTAGATTAGGATTTTGACCTCTGATCATGGGTTATAGAGATACTAAATTGCAATAAAGAGAAGGACCGGAGTATATTTAGTAAATTAAACTAGTTGTATAAAAAGTTGGAGAGTGATTGAATGGAGGAATGAAGGAACTATATTGCTTAGCTAATAATATGAGTACATTCCAGTGCTAAAATACAGTCCAAACAATCATTCTGAGCCATAGGCAATAACCATAGAGAAAGGAGAACTAAATTTGAATATTTGACAGTAGAGGATGATGGGAGTTGAACTCTTATGATATATAATTGCCATAGGTAATCTGCAGTGTGATTTCCATTTAAAAAATGGTCAAAAGTTTGTATTTTCTATATCAAGTCACTTATAGGAGGGGCCCCAAACTCAACTGGGTAAATGGGCCACAAATTTAAGTAATTTTAAGCTAACGAACCACAGTCCTTTTCAAAATTTGTTATGCTCCACCTTGTTCCAAAGTCTTTTTTTTTTTGTATTACCATCAGCTACCAAACACCATTTTCTTACTTGTTGTCATGAATCTCTCAGGATGAACTGTAGCTTTGCAGGATTTGTCACGGAGATGTAGAGAACTGGAGACATGTAATGTGAAGTGCAGGGAAGACACATGCAGGGAACCATGGGACAATGAACTGTAACATGGTGGTACACCTCTAGAGGCACTAAGATGTACTGTGGCAAAGTACAGGAAACAGGAACAAGAAGTGTAGTGGATTCTCCTTACCTCAGTGGGGTTGGTACTGGATAACACTGAGGTGCAAAGTCCAAGGGGGGCCAGGTTTTCACATTTAAACCCCCACAAGGAGGTACTGGCCTTTCCAGCAGGCACCTTCTAGGTTGCTACCCTAGGGTTAACCTCTCACTGGTGACAGTTGGCTGAAACACTTGAAGACACTGATAAATACTGGAACTGCATGTAATGACTGGTACTGAGATGAGAGAGGAGTAGGAGGTAGCAGCTATCAAATGCAACCTGGCGGGAAGAGACTGAGACAGAACCTATGGTGCGGAGTCTAAGGGCCCTCTAGTTTTTACCTAGAGCTACTGCAAGGGGCTTAGGACTTAGCGGCAGAGACACCCAGGTTGCAGCTCTTAGGACTGTGAAGCACAGGGTACTGAAACAGATGCATATAGAGAAAACCTTAGTCAAAAATGGAACAAGTTGGGGCAGGCAGCACAAGATCAAAGTCATGAACAAAGCCAAGGGTCAGGACGGGCAGAAGATAGAATGGTTTAATAAATAGGCCAAGGCATACAGCTGGCAGAATCATGAGCGGTGCGCACATGCAAGCACCACTTCATGACACTTGTACACAGTGCTTTGTGCAGGTAAGAAAGCCTGGCAAGCATGCTCCTCCCCTCAGCCTGCTCTCAGCTTTCCTGAGGACATCTCTGATGCTCTGGTGCCCCCCAGGCTGCAGATGACATCCTTACGGGGCCACATGTGCCTCATGTGTTTGCATCCCCTGTCCTATAGTCACTAAATTAATGGTACACCTGAAATGGAAACCTTTAGACATAATATACTAATCAATATATCTAATTCAGGATACAAAATAATTTTCTTTGCATACACAATCAAATCAAACGAAGATTAAAATCTTTAACTGATAAAAAAATACTATATGGGTGCTAAAGCCCCTTGTCAATTCTATAAAAAACAGAATAACAAGCTAGGTGTACAGAACCTAGTGTCAAGTCTGTATTTTCATCTGAAAGTAATAAATCAAAAAACAAATTACCAATTAAATAAAGATGAGACTGGTCAATAATAAAATAGAATAAATCAGAGTTTCCAGATAGAAGCCTCTTCTGAAATCTCCATTCACTTCTTATCCCTCTGAAGAATAAACCCCATCACATCAAATTTATTGCTACAGGGATTTAATATATTTTTGCATCTCATTGAAAGTTACTCTCATATCACTCAATTTCTTTATGTGGTCACCTGGGCCTCTTCAACACTCGAGGTAAATGATATTACTCATCATTCAATAACAGCAGGTAAAGCAAGAAGCTTAGCAGGGAAACTATGTCAATTATATGTGATATCTGCAGAAAGTAATAAAGCGTATCAGTGGAGCTGCAGAAATGAATGGAGAGAAGTCAATCACTGGAAAACATTTTAAATGAAAGTTTGGTACATTCCAGTATTCATTATTGTACCTTGTCATTAATACATAGCATGCATTACTAGGGGGAATATACATAATGGAAATATTCTGTAAACCTTGTTGTGGTGTCTGACATTGAATAAAGTTGGAAAATGTTATTGAGGTGAAAATATGGCATGTGGAAAGATGATTATGATTATGTCTTTTTAAACAAAGTTGATATAATTTTGAACAGCCTACACATTTAAAGAGCTGTTCATTTTAAAATACATTTATTTCACATAATTTAAAGTGTCTGTTTTCGGCTAAATGAAAAGCAGAATGAGTTTTTTAAAAAAAGTGCTACTATATAGAATCTGAGGTAGAGTCATTTCTTTTTGTGAGGAGACATAAAAAAGTCTTTTCCGAATACTGCAACAATCTCTGAGAGCCGATGACTTTTTTTTTTTTATAACCTTTAGAGTCAGATATATTTAAATGAAACATTTAAAATGAAGAATAAATACAGAAAAGAATTAGATTTGAAATCACAGTAGTGTAATTATGTCCCTCAGTAATTAAATAAAATAAAACCAAATAATCTTTTAAATGCATGTTTCTGGTTACTTATCATGGACCATATCCCCTTAATATGCTGTAAACGGTTCCATTCTCTCCTATTAATTGTGTAGTAGCATATGATTATAACACATTTTGTCTAAATTTTAGAAAGCCATTGGCATAAATTATGAAATGTGTGCATATTTAATTCTCCTTGAAGTTTTTTTTTTCCATGTACTGCAATATATCAGATCTTTTTTATATTCACATGGATTTAATTTATTTGAATATACATAAGCCAATGTTTGTTTGGGGAAGATGTATCATACAATATTAGGTTTGACAAAATAAACAGTTTTCCACATTGTTAAGAATTAAGACGGCGCTTGTGAGCAAATAGCATGGTAGACCACAGAACAGTACACTATTAGATGAGGTTATTTTCAATTGTGAAGAAACAGTCATTAAACTCTCTCTAGTGTAGGAACAGATGTATCAAGGACTACCATATATGCAAGAAGACATTCATATAACCTCAGACAAATTATCTTAATGATTCATATGAAACACTGTAACCTCAAGAACAGTTATGACATGTGAAATTACATTAAATGTATGTAGGAGTTTGGGGACAAACTGTCATAGGTGGAGTGGATCCTCTTTACCACAATGGAGTTGGCACAGGTACACTTTGGGAATGGAGTCTAAGGAGCCACCCTTAACCCCCGCAAGTGGGTATGGCCTTCACGGCAAGAAGATTCCCAGGTTGTGTGGCCCCCAGGTTCACCCTCCACTAGAGGTAGCTGGATGGACTTCTGAAGGAAAACACAGGCACTAAGGAATAATCCAGTAGGCAGTAGACAGTCCTTTTATGTAGCTTTAATATAATGTGATCTGAGGAGGGAAATGGAAACTATTCCTTTGAACGAAAGAAGTGTAACTCCCACAGGCAAGGAATCCAAACACAGGGAGGGTAGGCAAGGAGTAGGGTAGCTCAAGGAAGATATTAGAAAAAGTATAGCTTAAATAAAGTAACACTAGGAAACCTGTAAAATCAAGAAGCTTTGGCAGTGAGAGCCTGAGCTACAAGGTATTTAAAGGGGAACTATAGTCAAAATATATCTTTACATATGCAGTACTATACCTTAGTGAGAAACGTTTCTCCCCAGTAGTTGTTTCATGTGATACAGAATGATTGAGTAGGAAGCACTGATAAACTCCCACACCAGGAAATGTGTGTGTGACATGTACTGACCAGTTTTCCATGAAAAGGTACTCTCCCCAAACATTTTTGCCCTACTTACTATTTAGCACATGCGCACAAGTCAGCTTTCCCTCTGTAAACAAGCTTAATTTATACAGTCAAAAGGTCAGCACACTGCTTAACCAGTTGCAGTCAGGCAGCTTTTTCATCTTGTGCAGAACAGAAAGGTGAGGGAGAGGGAAACAAATGGCCAGTATAATTTCATCCCTAAACTTTTTTTAACTATTTGTGTCAGCAATTGGCTTAATATAAAGGATATTTATATGTATGTGTGCAGTTATATCGTCACTATAGTGCCCCTTTGAATCTCCCAGTTGGTGTGGAAGGTCCCCCCAGTGTGTGTCATTGCCTAGCAACATCACATATCAGTCGTAGACATGCTGCCAGTCTCCCACGCCGAAGGCTAGAGGCGGTGCAGTAGGGAGGATGCCTCTGGAGCATGGCTTCTGACACAAGGTTTTACTCACAGATGACATGAAA
>WMED01017144.1:0-13094 GCA_019650415.1 Pipa parva | reverse complement strand
GGAACCTATAATCTTCTCAGCCGTTCTTACAATCCTCTGTAGAGATTTGCGCTCAGATTCTGCACAGGCCATGTACCACACCGTGAAACAGCTAGTCAATATACTCTCAATGGCATCCCTGTAGAAGGTGGTCATGATGGAGGTTGAAGCTCTTGCCCTCCTTAGTTCACGGAGAAAGTAGCGGCGTTGATGGGCCTTCTTGGCCAGAGACAATGTGTTGGTGGACTAGGAGAGATCTTCAGTGACATTTACTGTATCGTAGTCAAGGTTCAGGCAGAGAGTCAGGGCAGGCATCAAACAAGCGAAGTCAGAGTCCAAAGCAGAGGGTCAGGGCAGGCAGCAAACAAGCAAAGTCAGGGTCCAAAGCAGAGGGTCAGGGCAGGCAGCAAACAAGGGGAGTCAGAAAGCAAGAACAGGACAAACCAGGAACTTTTATTATAACTGTGAAACACACCCAGGGACACCAACAGGAGTCCTATATTCAGGCACCAATGCTACTTACAATATCCTTTATATAGGAAGGGAGCCTGTCATGTGACCACGCGGACGTGCATGCCCATGACGTCAGTGTGCACACATGACGCAAGCACTGGGGAAGAGAGGCAGCATGCCCGGCACTGCAAGGAGAGCAGTGCTGGAGCGAGCGAGTCAGGTAAATCAAACTCCTCACAAATACATTCCTTTCTATGTCACCTTGTCCCTGCAGTTCATATTGTCAGTTTTCTTTGTAGGATTTATTTTCACTTTTGAATGAATAGTTGCCTTACGCAACACTGGAACCCTGCCATCAACCTCCGCAAGTGAAACAGGTGAATTTGGAGTAGTATGCTTTACGGAATTCGCTCCTTCGACAGCCTCCGTTGCTTGCTCAATAGTCAAATTACCCGTGCACTAGCATGCAAGCTGGTGCGAAGAGCTCTGTAACCATCATTAGCATCTGAATTGGTAGCGAATTTGTCACATTGCAGAGTTTGTTAAATAAGCAGAGTTGGAGAAGTCTCAAAAGGATGTGAATTCTGACCTTTACGCAACTGTTGCCCTTTAATAAATAACCCCCTAATTGAGAAATGCATTATTAATCTCTCATTGCAGTGTGCAGTTCACATTATCAGTTCAATTTCAATATGAATTTACTGTGCATTGGGGTTATTTATCAACCTCTGAATTGTTGTGTAAAGATGTGAATTTGCCACCTGCCCAAATTTGGGTATTCAGCAAACCTAGTGATGTGGAGTATTCGTCAGCTAACGATAGATGCACACTACACAATAGACAGCTACTGACGCGGTCACGACTTCACTGTGAGAATACTGATGCAATTGCAAATTCACTATGGGAATCCTCTGCTTACTCAATAAGGAGTAGAGAATCAGAGGGTTATTCACTAAAGTCCAAATTGTTGTGTATAGGTGCGAATTTGCCAGATAAAGACAGTCGCAATAGGCTGCTACTGTCGCAGTTGTCTCGTGACTTTACAATGGGGAAATTGTCGTGGATTTGCTATGGGAATCCGCCATTTGCAAATTTGACAGTCGAATTTGCACCTTAGTGAATAACCCCCTCAGAACATAGAAACCCTAAGTGATAAGAATTCACTCTGACAGTCGAATTCACACTTTGATAAATAACCCCCTGCCAAGCGTGCACACACCTTTGCTACAAATTTCCTTGCAGCAGTTTCCATTAATATATTATAGTGAACAATATGGACACATCACATTTCAACATCACTTAGAAAAGAAAAAAGACCTTTCTTCAAATCTGAGAATTTAAATGGAGACACGTTAAACACAAATCTCCATATATACTCTCTCTCTCTCCTCCTCTTGCTAATACCTTGGTGGGAATGAAAGATCATAGAATTAGTGGGCAAAAGGAGGTTTTTTTTTTCAGTATAAGGATGTATTGATAAGTTTCCCTTGCAATAAACAATAAGTGTGCTTAGGCCAGACATAGTTTTGACTCATGAATTAGCCATAATAAAAGACATGCATATCCATGTCTTAACAAAATAGCAATGAGGGAGCATTTAGTAAACATAATTTTTAAAGAATTTGGCTTTTCAGTTCCAACATGTGTGCGCAAGATCTTCAATAAATCAGATTTAGTTGTTCTTTTTGCAATAAAATAATTAAACCAAAAGCATGTCCATGAAATTATATTCAGATGTTTTGGTTGCCTGTTAACGCTCTTTATAACCAGTGCGTTTTTTTAATAAATTATATTTATATATGCATGCAGCCACAATGAATCTATCAATTAATCAATGTCCTAACAAAATGACTACATGCAATAAATATATTGTTTATAATAACAATAATATTACACTTGCACAAGCAAATTGTGCTGTGGTCTCATTTACTTGAAAAAAGAAATAAACCCTCCAAAACAAATATGCATAAAATACATGGTTATGCTAAGTTATCCATGTTTGACATTACCTTGATATCAGTGTCATACATTTTAGAAAACATTTTATTAAAAAAATCACTGTAGCCTTTATGTTTCACAGTTTATCATCAACTGTGCGGATTAGAATATTCAGTGCACCTGTAGCTAATTGAAAAGAAACAATGCAATATCCAATCAAAACAGACAAATGAACCCTGCAGAGTCAAAGAGGCTGGACGATCAACTATGATACTGGTTACAATAGGAAAGTTTAACTGTATTATTGCTATAAATCATTTATAACAAAGAGCTTACAGCTATCAGATACTGTATAACTTTATTGTTCAAACACACATATTAGAAACCTTGAAAATAATAGAGGTTTAGGGCGAAAGTTATTAAACTCGGAACGACCACTCGGGGTCTTTCCGAGTTTACTGAGAGAAATCTCACAATGTTCTCGGGAGATTTTCCGAGATCGAGTTTTTCAATCTCAATTTTTCAATTTTTTTTTTTTATATGGAAAGTTAGCCACACTTTATATTAGTTGCATGGCTGCCTTTCCATCGAAACTTTTGAAAAATCGGGATCGAAAAACTCAAAATCTCAAAAGAAATCTCACGAGAACAATGCAAGATTTCTTTCTGTAAACTCGGAAAGACCCAGAGCGGTCATTCCGAGTTTAATAACTTCCACCCTTAGCGTTCCATTAAAACAATGAAAAAGCAGGTGCTGGGAAGAAACACTGAAACCATCATTTCTCAGGTACAGAGAGACTTTGTTTTTATAGTCAATGTGTGGGCAAGCAAAAAGGCAATAATAACCTGGTCAAATACAGGCCTATGTTAGGGCCACTAATTAACACCTGTATCTTGAACATATACTGTGTTCCACAGTATATTCTTGCAGTCAGTTCACACGCAGCTCCTTAGGGTAAATGCAATCTACATTGCTAACTCTTATTGTTGCCTGATGTGCACAGGTCACACTACAGGGAATGATGTACCTGGAATGATAAAATACAATTAGATGAACAAATATGATAACTATATATCTATATACTGTATATCATTATGGCAGATTCAAAAGCAAAAGGGGAATTGGTATGAGATGTTTGTTAAATCAATATATTTCAGTAATAACTGCTGGGAGCATTTTGTGTATAGTATAAAACAAGTAGACATTGTCACATAAGTTAACAATAGACTCCTATTCAGTTTATTCTAGATCCCACATACAAAATGTAAAAACAACCAGTTTCATCTTGTAAATACTGTAATGCTGGGAAAATCCAAAAACTAGAGACCTAATCCAATTAACTGTAAAGCTGCAGCCTCATTGTAAATAGAGATATTCTATCCTGCATGGTAGCAAGGATACCCCTATGCGTCACAAGGAGGTGGTGGCTAGAGGATATATTTAGTCCACACATGGAAGCAAACAGTTGGCAAGGAATACGTTTCTCAAAGGAACTTTTAAGAGGAGAATAATAGATTCTTCCCTGCTCTCCTGAATGACAAGTAGCTTATGTGAGTATGATAATGATGTATAGGTAATATGCTAACAATATAAATGGAATTCTGCAATTCTGTGCTATACTGTTGTACATAATGATCAAATCTCTTCCAAACTAATGATTGTTTAGTTTATCTTGATGGCTCAAGTCACTCATTCCAGTAAATAACTTGGAGGATGTGTACTGGGAAAACTGGGGGGAAAAGACATGTACTGGGCTAACTACAGGTAGGGGACGTATACTGGGAAAACTGCTTTACATGCTTTTCCAAGTTTCAAACCTGGTATTTGTAATTAAATAAATATTCTCAACAACACATTTATAACTGGGAGTTCATATACTTGTCTACAAACTGGTATAGTCTATTAAAATTCTCAAGTAAATTACAACATTCTTACAGACTGTTTTATATTAATTTCTAGCTTGTCACAGCCCAAGGATTAATTCCGAGGATGCTTAATTTCAATATTTTGAATGTCACATAATTCAAGCATTCTGTGAACAATGATTTATGGGATTCTTAATAACTCAAATTTATAATAGCCTCTCAGTTAATATCTTAAAACTACAGAGTCTACAGCAGGGCCGGGCCAAGGATTTTTGGCACCCAGGGCGGAGTAATGAAATCGCACCTTCCCCCACCCCCACCCCCCCCCCAGTCCTTGATGGCACCTGCATAATCCCACTTTCACACTCTCAACAAGGTGCACCGCTTAGTAGGCTAGTAGCGCTTCTATGCAGTGGCAGCCCAATGATCTTATTCTTATCCTCTGTGCGCTGCTCAGTCTGGGAGCTCAGGGGATTAGAATCAGATCACCGCCACCTCTGCATATAAGTACTAGCAGAGTGCTGGCGTCCTACTCCCCAGCGTTACTATTAGGATGTCATCCTCAAGCACTCCACCTTGGCCTGGTATAATCCCCATAGATATGTGCAGTCCTTTTCATTACTTGCTCCACAACCCCCCTACCCACACTTTGCTGCCCCTGCAACCCATCTCCCACACTGTGCTTCCACCGCAACTCCCTTCCCACACTGTTATGCCCCTGCAACCCCCCTCCCACTCTGTTCTTCCCCCACAAACCCCTTCTCACACTTGCTGCCCCCTCCTTCCTAGTCCCTACACTAAAAAGGAGGGGGCGCTATCTTAGTACTGCTCCTACCTCCGCCTCCTCGGCCCAGCTGTCACTGCTGTAGCGTTTAGCGCTACAGCTTCCCTCCTCCCGGCAATGATGTCAGTTCCTGTGAGCGCCAGGAACTGACATCATTACTGCGGATGGAGAAACGCTGTAGCGCTAAGCACTGCAGCAGTGACAGCCGGGCCGAGGAGGAGGTAGGTAAGGAGAGGGGCTGGTACTAAGATAGCACCCCCTCCTGCTGTGCCCTAGGCAGCCGCCTACCTTGCCTACCCCTAGGCCCGGCCCTGGTCTACATTTGATATCTTTGTGAATCTGTAGCTACTGTCTGAGTTTTAAAACATTGTGTATTTTGTAATATTTGCTGCTATAGTGATATTGTCTGGTTTTATTTATGTGACCTTATCTGGCATCTCTACTAAAAATTAATCAGATTTTAAAATCTATGTAAAATCACCCCCTGAATCTTATTTTCCTGTAGTTCAATAACCTGAATCAAGCCCTCAGTTTTAACTAATATCAATTTACCTTCTGCTGTTTTTTACTTTTTCTCAGGCAAATTAATTATGCCAGTCATTTAAGTTATGTAATTTTTTTAATCTAATTTATTTATTTTTTTTACTTTTCTAGCATGGGAATATTGCTCACTTCCTCCAATACAACCTCCATGCTGCATTTTGCAATGGTGGACTTAGCTAGTCAGCTAAGTCACCCCCATATCAGAAGGGAAACAAGGTGGTGAAGATTAAGTCATGCTTCCTGATCACTGTTCCTATACTCTTCTGCAAACTTACAAATTGCTGCTATCACCACCCAGTTTCATCTCCCCTTTGCTGCACCAGTTCTCAGCCTAGTTTGTTTATTTCTAGTCAAATGACATATCCGCAATCATGATGGAGGAATTTAAAATTCCATTTGATGGGGACAGTCCTATTGTTTCTGAGCTCCTCATCTCCAACATTGACCTTATACAATAGACCACAAAATATGTGCACACACTGAACCTCATATTAACTTACCTCTGCAGTGTATCTAATATTTCAAACTCTCCCCTCCCCCTTTCTGAGTTTAATAACCTTTTAACTGTCCATGACCAACAAAATCTTCTCCAATCCACAAGCCTTCACATTGGCATAGGAACCTACAAAACATAAGTCTACGCCACTTCTCTTCCACCTTACTTCCTTCTACTCTCTACTATTAACACTTGTACAGACAATGAAGATTCTGCCATGCTTACATCAACCTTGGATAAACATGTATCTTTCACTGAATTCCACCCACTACATACCAACAGACAACCCTGGCACACAAAACAGCACAGGAAACACATATTTTATAGTATCACTAAAGAAAAACAGATTCTAAGGAGAACATTAATTATTATAAACTGGCCTTACAGGAGTGTAGGGTTCCTCTCTTTTCTGCCAAGCAATCCTATTTCTCTTACCTCTTATCTGCACAATCCACAACCCTTAACAGTTTTTAGTTGCTGTTTCAGTCCCCCACTCCACTTCTTACATCTACCATTGCAGCTAAAGACTTATTTCAAGGGCAAAGTAAAAAATATCAGAAATAGCAGTCATACCTATAAATGTTAACTCACAACTTTATTCCTTTCATGCTCTATCCTTATTTTATACACTACTTCATCTACTGCTTTCCAGTGAAACATATACAGTATATGTCCTCCATCAAACATGCTGCAGTTAAGCAAATTCCTTAGAAAACTGTCTCTGAATCCTTTCAGTTATCATCCAGTCTCCCTTCCACCCTTTTCTTTAAAACTACTTGAGTAGCATTTACTGTATATACAGAACTATCCTCCTATCTCTTCTCCCATTTCCTGCTAGACCTACTCCACTCAGTATTTCGACCTTAGCATTCCACCAATACTGCTCTCACTAAAGTTGCCTATGACCTTTGATCACTACAAAAATCTAAAAGACACAATTCCCTGTTGATTCTACTTGACCCTACTGCAGAGTCTGACACTGTCATTTCCTCGCTACTCCAAAACCTGTCATCAGTTGGTATTCAGGGGAACACACTATACTTTATTCTCACCCAGAATTTGTGTTTCACACATTTTAAAATACACTTTAAGATCCTCATGCTAACTCGTAGAACACTTAAAATTAAAACCCCCTCCAGTTCCTCTGACCTGATCTCAAAGGGCTATTTTAGCTGTAATTTCAGTTCAGCACCTGAACACCTTCTGCCCTCCTTGATGATCACATCTTCCCATTTATGTCTTCAGACCATCTCTCATGCTGCAACCATCCTCTTGATCGCTCTACCTCATAAAAGTCAGGCACGCTCCCATGCACACAAGCATTTCAGTGCTGCTTAATAACTCCTTTTTTAGGGAGGGCATCAACCTTATTCTTTTGATAATTAACCTCCATTGACCTCTATAAACAAAACATAAAAACTGACCACTAAGCAATTATCACCCATCTCCGAAAAACAGGGATTCTGGTTCCCTCTTAGGTTCCTTATCCCTTATGTGTCTCCCCTCCTCTTCAATTGCAGTCAGGACCTTTATTCCTATTGTTGTCTTACAATGAACTGTGTGTAATAAAGTTTGTAAAACCTGTAATGCATTAACATATATGCCCCCCTAACTATGCACAGCGCCACAGAAGATGTTGGCCCTATATTAATACATTATAATAGCATGGGTACTATGTGCTGTGTAAGGAAAAGCATAAGCCACTCATATTTTATATTAATATACCAGAAATATGGGCACTACCCAAGAAGGGAGTTCACTTTAGGTTCTTCTTATTTAATAGCACTAAACTCTGCCACTAGAATTTCCACCGATACAAATCATGCAATGCTTTCCAAAATGTCTTGTGTTTTTACAAATTTCTCAATTAAGAATACTTGAATCTGAATAACAAAAACAGCACAAACAAACAACAAATATCACTACAAAGCCAAATCAAGTGTCATTAAATTAAATTTTTTTTCGACCAGTTCTTCAAACACCTATCGGGTTGCTATCAGCACTGGCTCTACAAGCAGCAAGTAAGATCGAATGGCACAAAGGAAGATAATAGGGCATATTATTAATAACAAACATAATGTGAAAAATGTTTAAGTTCCTCTTTTACATCCTATATCATTAGTGATCACTTTCATATTTAACTGCTAAATAGTCCTCAACATGATGTTTTACATATTATGGGTGAAATTTATTAAACTGAAGAGTTTATCCCCTGTAGATCTCGACTGTTTGATCGGTAAAAAAAAAATCGATCAATATTTTTGGATTGATTTTTACCGAAAGAAACTTTTCGATTGGATTTTTCGATGGAAAGGTATCCAATACATTACCTTAGTAGTATGGCTTCCTTTTCACTAAAAAATTCAATCGAAAAACTCAATTGAAAAGTTTCCTGTCGGTAAATATTGATCAAAATAAAATCTCGAGATATTTACTGCAAGAAACTGCCAAGATCTTGCGGGAATAAACTCAGAAAGGCGAAATTGGCCTTTTCAGAGATGATTAAATTTCGCGCTTCTTGTTTACCTTGGACAGGTATTCTTTGTAGAAGGCTGTGCATACAGATTGCTGTGATTTTACCAGGAAGAGGAGTGGCAGCTCGAAGAAGTACACAACTTAGAACAAGCATATTTCCACTTCAATGCTTTTAAATATTATGTTTGACACTTTTTCCCACAACTACTTTGCACTTTTCACATTTTTTCGTTTAGTGGGTATGGGGCATATTTATCAATGATGGGAGACTGAGATCACCTAATTTCTTTATATCTTCTTTAATCTATACACCAAAGGATCTCTTGTTTCATCCCGTTTAATGCCTTGATAAATATGGGCCACCTATATATTTAAAAGACTATATTTTAAACAGACTGTCATGGTAATTATTCCTTCTATGCACTTTTAAAAATGTTAACGTTAAATATCTGCATAGCAACATACCTGTAGTTTATAAGCCTGAAAAAACATACAAGTCCATCCAGTTCAGCTTAATTTCCTGCAATGTTGATCCAGAGGAAGGCAAAAAAAAACATGAGGTAAGAGCCAATTATCCTCATATTCCTATATAATCATGATTTGCATTGCTTTGTAATTTTCTCTCTTTGCTAGATGCAACCATTTTTTTTTAACAAAATCCATTGCTGCCAATTGTTATCTATGGAAGATTAAATAGAATTTATTCTTGAACAGCCCCAGATAGCCCAATAAAAGATTGTAGCCAGCACAGAAATCAAAATAACGAAATTCAAATCAGGAATTACGCTTCTAGGATAAAATGAGATTTTACTTACCGATAAGTCTATTTCTCTGAAGATCTCTTGGGGGACACAGGACCATGGGGTAAAGCTCCCTCCCACTGGAGGAAGGACACTAAGAAAGAAAGGAGACTCTTTCCCTGGGGCTTTACCAATGGGCACAGGAAGAGAATCTCCAGTAATTTATCAAAGACTCTTCTCCAAGAACAGAATGGTTAAAAAAAAAAACAATCATAAACATAACAACAATAAACATAATCAACAAATTAAAATCAAACACCCTAAACAAAATAGGGCTGGTAACCTGTGTCCCCCAAGAGATCTTCAGAGAAATAGATTTATCGGTAAGTAAAATCTCATTTTCTCTTAATCTCAGGACCATGGGGACATACCAAAGCAGCCCCATAGGGTGGGAGAGAATAAAAAATACTGAACAGAACAGAAAGATCTCCTAAGAAATAGGAGCAACTGCTGCCTGCAAAATCCTTCTCCCAAAACTAGCCTGCTGCGAGGAAAACAAATCTACCTTGTAGAATTTCACAAAAGTAGAAGGGGACGACCACATAGCCGCCTTGCATAGCTGTTCCAGAGAAGCCTGATGCCGCACTGCCCAGGAAGCCCCAACAGCTCTAGTGGAATGAGCCTTGACCACCTGAGGAGCAGGAACTTTTCGCAAACCATACGCTTCCTGATAACCTGCCTAATCCAACGAGCCAAAGAAGCTTTAGGAACTGATTTATCTCTTTTCGCCCCTCTAGGGAACACAAATTAGGACTCAGACTCGAAAATCCTCCGTCCTATCCAAATAAACAAGCCCTAACCACATCCAAGGTGTGAAACTTCTTCTCCTTCTCATTCTTAGGGTCTGGACATAAGGAAGGCAGGATAATATCCTGATTTATGTGAAAAGAGGATACTACTTTAGGCAAAAAAGATGGAACCGTCCTAAGAACAACTTTATCTGAATGAAAGACTAGGAGAGGATCCCTGCATGAAAGCGCCGCCAATTCAGACACCCTCCTGGTAGACACATTGGCTACAAGAAAAACCACCTTTAGTATAAGATGAAAAAGAGATACCTCAGACAAGGGTTCAAACGGAGGCTCCTGAAGAACAGACAAAACTAGATTCAAATCCCAAACCGGAACTGGAGCCTTATAGAGTGGGACTATATGGGCCACTCCATGTAGAAAAGTACGAACTTCATCTAACAGGGCCAAACGCTTCTGAAAAAGGACCGACAACGCCGATACCTGAACCTTTAAAGAGGACAAACTCAGCCCCTTGTCCAAACCTCCCTGTAAAAACTGAAGCAAACGAGGTAACCTAAATTGCTCAAAATCCAAGCATAAGGAAGAGCACCATAACCAATAGGCCTTCCAAACCCTATGATAAGCAACTGATGAAACAGATTTCCTTGCTCTTAGCATAGTCCTGATCACTGCTTCAGAAAATCCCTTTCTTCGTAAGATTAGGGATTCAACAGCCAGGCCGTCAAAGAAAGGACCCCCGGCTGTGGGTGAAGAAATTCCCCCTGCGTCAGCAGGTCTGGAATCCTTGGAAGATTCCAATGCGGAACCACTGACATTGAGAGTAGGTCGGCAAACCACGACCTCCTGGGCCAATTAGGTGCTATGAGAATCGCTTTGACCCTGTCCCTGCGAATCTTCTGAATCACCCTCGGCAGTAGTGCCAGAGGAGGAAAAGCATAAACTAGTGGAAACTTCCAAGGGAAGCTCATTGCATCCGTCCTGAATGCCTTTGGATCCTGAGCTCTGGAGCAAAACTTTTTCAGTTGGAAATTGAATGCATCGTCGGAAGACCCCATCTCTGCGTTAACTGATAAAATACTCGAGTATTCAACCTCCATTCCCCTGGAATGGAGCCCTGACGGCTGAGAACATCCGCCTCCCAGTTCAGGATTCCCGGGATGTAAACAGCTGATAGGCAAAGAGCCCATCTCTCTGCCCAAGTGAAAATCTGCGAAGTTTCCGCCATAGCCAAAGGACTGCGAGTGCCTCCCTGATGGTTTATATGTGGTCTGACCTGACCCAGACCGGCTTCCCTTCCAGCATACCTGACCAATGATTCAGAGCCAATCCGACCGCCCTGATTTTTAAAATGTTGATTGGAAGCAGAGATTCCTGAGGCGACCAACGACCTTGAATATGAAGATCGCCTAACACTGCCCCCCAACCTGACAGAGAAGCGTCTGTGGAAATTAATTCCCACGGAATAAGACCTAAGGGCCTCCCTACCAATAGGTTTTCCCGATTCTGCCACCAGGCAAGAGAAAGGAGAGTATCCCTCTCCAAAGAAATCCTTGTGGTCAAAGGCTGGCCCTTCCATTTCTTTAGCACGTCCAGCTGGAGAAGACAAAGATGGAACTGGGCATAAGGCAATGCCTCTATGGAAGACACCAGAATTCCCAGCACCCTCATGCAAGTCCGGATAGAGGGAAACCTGAGCGAGACTAGTTTTGCAGTCTCCTGCACAATCCTGTTCACCTTGTCTGTTGGAAGCCGGATCTTGAGAGAGACAGAATTGAAAATCATCACCAGGAATAGAATCTCCTGAGTTGGTGAAAGATTTGACTTGCTGAAATTCAGGATCCAACTCAAATCTGTCAGCTTTTCTACACACTGGGACACCGCTTTCTGAGCCTGATGGAAAGACTGAGCTTTGATAAGAAGGTCGTCTAGATATGGAGTCACATGAACTCCCTCCATTCTGAGAACTGCTGTCACAGCTGCCATGATCTTGGTGAAGATCCTCAGTGCTATGGTTAGACCGAAGGGTAGAGCTACAAATTGAAAGTGTAAGTTGTTGAACGCAAAACGGAGAAACTTCTGATCCTCCTTGAAAATCGGAACATGAAGATAGGCATCCTTGATGTCCAAGGTTGCCAGAAGCTCCCCGTACGTCATAGCAGCTATGACTGAACGAAGAGACTCCATTTTGAATTTTGACACCGTCACATACTTGTTGAGACCCTTCAGATTTAAGATAGGACGAAAGCCTCTGTCCTTCTTGGGAACCAGGAACAAGTTTGAATAATAACCCTGGTCCCTTTGAGCTGGAGGGACCATGGAAATCACTCCCTTGTCTAACAAGTCCTGGACACACTGATAAAAGACCAAACTCTTTTGGGGATCCCTTGAAACTCTGGACAGAAAAAATCTTTGCGGGGGAGGACAAAGGACTCTTTGTTGTAGCCCTCTGAAATGATGCTCAAAACCCATTCGTCCTGAATGTTGTGAAGCCATACCTCCCGAAAGCGCGACAGATGGCCCCCGACCCGCCCATCCCTCTCGGGGGTGGCTGGGTCTTCATGCTGACAACCCCTTTCCTGAAGAGGAAGCCGCAGGTTGCCTTTTGGACTGCCAATTATTTCTGGCCTTTGAGGGGAACTTAGATTTACTAAATCCCTGACTCTGACCCCCCCTGGGCACGAAAGGACCGCTTCTTAGTGGAACCAGAAAAAGATTTGAACCTCCTTCCAAAAACTCCCGATCTAGATCTGTTTTGAGGTAGAAGAGTACTCTTACCCCCTGTTGCCTGACTGATTATTTTATCGAGTTCAGAGCCGAAAATAATTTTCCCCTTAAAAGGTAAGGAAGACAAAGCCTTTTTAGAAATACTATCCGCTTGCCAATGTTTAAGCCATAACAAGTGTCTGGCCGCTACAGAAGTAGCAGATGTTCGAGAGGTTACCTGTGCCACATCCAAAGACGCGTCGCACAAATAAAGAATGGCCTCTTTAAGTTGCAAAGCCACAGAGA
>WMED01017143.1:2052-13094 GCA_019650415.1 Pipa parva | reverse complement strand
TGTAACTTTATTCTTTCATGAGTTATTTACAAGTTTATGACCACTTATAAAATGTGTTCATAGTGCTGCTCATTGTAAAGTTGCGTTAAAACTAAGCACACAATTGTTTTCTTGTGAAATTCTCAATAAGTTTGATGTGTTACATGACCCTCTTCCCATTAGAAAAAATAAAGTTGGATCCAAAATGGCCAACTTTAAATTGGCTGCCATGGTCAACACCCATCTTGAAAAGTTCCCCCCTCCTATATAATAATGTGCCACAAACAGAAAGTTGATATAGCTAGCCATTCCCATTTTATATGTGTTTCCATATAAATGGCCCACCCTGTAGTTATCGTATTTGGTGTCATACTTCCAGGTAAAAACCTTACTTACTGAGTACTTTTCCCTCATGTGTGACCGGTATTGTTAAATTCCTATTCTTACTAATCATGACCTTTTTTTGCATTTTTTTAGGGGCTTACATCCACCCACACCAGTTTCTGTAGCATAGCTTCTGTTTATGTAGTCTCCCTCCTAACTCATGTCTGCTCCTTGGCTCCCAGTTAATAAAAGTCCTACTTTTGATATTCAAATCCCTTCACTCTGTTGCCCCTCCCTACATATCTTCCCTTGTTTGCTTATATGCATCTAGCAGTCAAATCTGCTCCTCACAGGAAACCCCTCTTAAGACTGCCCATTCTTGTTTTAAACGCTTCTCTCTTGCTGCCCCTTATCTTTGGAATTCTGTACCCCCTCTACCTCCACCAAGAGCAATCCATCAATATATTCAAAACTTAATTGAAATCTTACCTCTTGGAGCACTAGCACTGGTTTTCATGTCTATATTTTATCTTTAAGCAACTATTCTAAATTTTTATATTTTTTTGTTTTCTTTAACTGGGACCTATAGGCTAACGAACTTACTTTATGCTACTGCACTTGTTACCCCCTATCTGTTTATGTAAGTCTTCCTCATATTTAAATTGTAAACTCTATGGGGCAGGGACCTCAATCCTCTTGTTTCAGTCATGGCCTGGCACTTAGAGTGATGCAATTTCTTGATTATATGCTTGTAATTTACTTCACTTGTTCTTTGTCACGCACTTTTCCCTTGTCTGTATTATAACTGTATTGTTGTATTGTACAACACTATGTAACCTAGTGGCATTTATAAATAAAAATATACATACATACATGTGTGAGCCACTGAAACTATCAGCATTGTTTTCATTTTTGGGAAACAATCTACTCACATTGCAAAAGTTAGCCATAACTCTGTTTTTATGTGCATTTCTGCTAATCTGGAGTTGTCCAAGTTGGCAAAATGTGATTGAGGCTGCACCATTGAATCCTTCAGAATAGGATCTTTCGGTAGCTGCAGTGTAAACATCCTGCATGCTCTAGCCACTCCCCTTGTTGCAGGAGCTCTTTGGGAAGCATGCTGAGCTACTTGCTAAGTTTGGAGAGGACCAGATCAAAAATAAAATGTAAAGCACACAAATTAAACATGGTTTTGGTGTTATGAGCTGTGTTGGCTCGCCCTGCTTTCAGATTCCCTTTAAGGTAAAGAATCTTTCTATTTTTTATGTGTGTGTGTACATAACTTGCTTTTCAATTGTCTATCTTTTCAACTTGAAATTCAGTTGCATTTTTTTTGTTGCTTTGCTCAGTTACCTTAGAAACCAGAAAGTAAGCTCATTATGGGATTGTATTTTTTACTGATTCTATGATTATTTTCCTTATTCTCCAGGACCAGTACAATTCATTTTTCAGTTTAACATTCAAGGTAGTGAGTTGTTTTTCATGTCAGTCTTATAGTTATTTACTGTCAACCATCTGTTAATTAAACTAGAAACCTGTAGGGGGTTGGAAGGAACGCAATGCCTTTTATTTTTAATTTTTGTCTTTTTGTGTGTATGTAGATAACATGGGCTGTATAAAAAGCAAGGAAGACAAGGGTCCTTCAATAAAATATAGAACTGAACCTAAACCAGACTCTGGAACCCAATATGGAGGTGACCCAACACAAGCAACACAATCACCTGGAAATAAAGGACCTGCAACAAATTTTAATAGTCATTCCATGACTCCGTTTGGGGGATCTTCAGGTATGACCCCATTTGGAGGAGCTTCATCTATCTTTTCACCTGTGCCAGTCCCCTATCCTGGAGGATTAACAGGTAAGCTTGTAATGTGGTTTATTTTTCCAGATCAAATAATAAATTATGTATTGTTCTACAGTGACATATTAACATATACTGTCTGTGGTACCCATGTTATTTGCTAAACATTAACAATTGTTGCCCTTTCCCAGAAGATGAATGGATAAATATATAATGAGGAAACAAGTAAAGATAAAATATAAACCAACTGGGTTTTAACTGTAAAAGAAAAAAAAAATATTAAATTTAGTTCTTCTCCTCATTTCTCAATTTAGTAAATTAATAGAAATCTTAGAGCCTGTTTTGGGACAGTTATATAGTCTTTTATAATTGGTTGTGTCAAGGAGTTTTTAAAAAAAGTTGTTTTAAAGGACAAAAATAAATGAACATTACCCCTAGGCTTAGAATAACTCTTAAATAGTACAAACCTAAACCTCTTTTTAACCATCATTCTTCCCCAATCATGCAAAAGTCCACACATTTTCCCAAACTTTGTGAGAAATAGTTCACAGGTATGTTAGAAATGACACCTGAAAACTACCCAATTTGCTTTTATTAACAAGGTACCCTCCTTGATTCCTGCCAATGGAATTACACCAACCCTGCAAAGTCTGGTTTTACAATGTCCCTTGGTCCATGCATGATATTGGTGCTGTTGTAATACATACATATATATACTGTATATATATGTATATATATAATTTTTTTTTCCCCTAATTAATATATATATATTTTTTTTTTTTCCCTAATTAAAAAAAAAAATATATATATATATAATCCTTTTGGTTTTTGCTTATAAATAAAGTAGATCATCTTTTCTTACTCAAATCCAATGTTATGTTTGAGCAAAGTAATGTCTATGTCCTAGAACTCTTAGAACTTTCCTCAATATCTCATTAGAAAAATATGGTTTACTCCAACCTTCTATATTGCAAAAATAAGTCTCCCTTGTGAATTTCACATGATAATGGTCAGTATGGCTAAAAGAGATGGACAGACTCTTTATCAAGGGACTGCTAGGTAAAGGCAATACTTGATGTAAAAGGAGTTCATCAGCTGTGTTCCCACTCATCTGGTTTTCTTAGATTATGGCATTTTCTTTGCTTTTTTAATATTAAGTAGCTAAACTTTAAGCCTCCACTATATCTGACTGGGTATCACTTCTATATAGTATAGATTTCTATATATCTGCAAACATGATTGCACTGTCATAGGAGAACACAAGGTTTACAATGTCCTACAAATATAAATAACCTAGTTTAAATCAATGTTCTAATAATTATTAGTCTCTGTAAAATGTCATGCCTAGTTATACTTTTTATGCATGCCCTGGTTTTAGTTGCTCTTTTGTTTAATTTCAAATTGTATTTGAACATCTACAATTGAAATGTTGTAACATATTGCTTTCCAGGGCTTTTGGCATTAGTTGCATTCCTGACTTTTTACTTTATAATTTATCCATGCTTTGCTATAGACAGCTGCTTCCACCATATTCTAGCCATTCTATCATAATGTGAGAGGGTTCAGTATGCTTTCATATGTGAGTACCCTGTGTTCTTTTAACTTTGTATGGTCCATTAAACATTCATTATTTACATATCTAGGGAGCTGTAAAGGAAGGTTGGCAAGGAATGTGACTCCATTAGAAAGTTTCTACATTGAACGAAAAATGAATAATTTAATATGCCTCCCTTTCCAATTAAGAACAGTAATATATGAGACAACCTTCAAACGTACTGATGCTTGGATCAGCTCACTTTTTTAATAAGTTCTATTTGATATTTTTTTCCCCTGAAAGTTGCAGTGAATGCCCACTTCCTGCATCAGTGTTCTCTATTTCATATTTTTTATAAACAGTGTAGGTGACTTGTAGACCCAGTAACAGAAATTCTCAGTATCCCTGGCTCTTCCCGCCTTTACTCCAGTAGCCATTCAGAGAAGAGGGACACAGACCTGCATCTTTCAGGGGGATGATGCTATATTTTCTCCCTCAAGTAGCAGCCAATATCAAGCGACTGACACTGGTAGGAAGTCTTTTACTTCAGTATCTTCTTAATTCGGGGAATATTCCCTCTACACAATTTTATTTGTTGGTATGTGTGTGTAAATTATATTTACCTGTGCACTACTACTGCACGGGTGGAAATAGTTTTAGTAAACTTAACTGGCATCACAGAAGGAGTATATTTGGGAAGAAAAATACTGCTGGAAGGTTTTGGAAAGGCACAAAACCTTGGCAGATGGTGTGCAGTAGATACAAGATAAATAGAGGGAGACTTTGTGGAAATTTATCAATCAAAAAGGTTTTTTGACGGCCTAATGCTGGAGAAACAATGCCCTTTATTGGTTAAATTACCTTTAAAATGTGTGCTTGCTTAGATTTCTTTAATAATGGTTTTAGAACTTATTATCTATCTCTTATGCTCCGGGTACTGCTTTTATTTATTTTTACTCTACAAGGAATGACAAATCATTTTTTTTTTAAATTTGAATTGACAGTATAATCTTCTGACACTCTGCTTGTGCTTCCCAGTAAATTTTTCCAGGCACTCTAGAACCCTTCCTCATGAGGCGACGGCAAAATACATTAATAAGATTATCTGCTTGTACTTCTTGACCGTTATCCTTAAAGTATCTTCAAAAAAGTATTCTTCAGTACCCTCACACAGGGTTGAGGAGTCAATCCATTTTGGAAGAATCAGAGGTTTGACTTACTGACTCCACAGCCCTCCAGTCACATACTAGTACTCATAAAGTTCCTCTCCACAGACAAAGAAGTGAAGCTGTTTTTGTTTTGTTTTTTATGCCGCTTACTTCCCCTTCTAGTTAATAATCATATAATAAACATCCACAACAACCCCAACTTTACTTCCCCTGCAGTGGGATATTGTTGACACGACCAAGTAAAGAAGAATAACTTTTCCTCCTTCAGTGAAAATTAAAGTTATGTATCTGTGGATACCCTGTTTAATTTTCTGGACACAGTGTCACAATTTCTCCCTTTATGCTAGCCTTCTGAGGCCTGCCAGCTGTTGAGTAGAGGCTCTTGGTATTTACACATGCTACTGACAGTATCAGCTTAGGATTTACCAGGCAAATTGAGACCATGTACAGCTATCCCCCTTTGTGTATGCCATGGCCACATACATTCCAGATAGAGGTAGGCAAATACTGGTGGTGATGTGAAACCTCATGGTGATTACAAGTAGCCATGATTGACATTTCTGCTTTAACTATATATCTTGATGAAATTCACCTCTCTTGTGCCAGTGGGAATAATTCCAAGTAGTAAATAGCTCTTGCAAACCAGCTGTTGCCTTAAAAAGACTTGCTTAAATCAACAGTGTTAGTTTCTGTAACCTTAGCGGCCTTTGAAGAATTTTACATGAGGGCATAACTTTTAATTAAACTATTCAGGGACCAGTATCCGTCATAGGGGATACAAATATCAAGCCTTAAGAGCCCAGACTTTGCAATGACCCCTTATGGGGTCGGCCAAAATCTATTGACTTCCATTCTGAGAATAGCAAATATTTTAAGTTTCAGTCTGAAGCAATGCCGCTGGTTAGAAGGATCCAATCCAAATGACAAGTATTCCATTTTTAGTGTTATTTGTCCTTTTGTTGTCCTTTCTTGTAGAGAGAGTCTGTAATGTCGGTAAAATTATTTTGTCAGTTGCCAAAATGTACCTAATTTGCTACTTCAGTTTTCTCCACAACTATTCTAATCAGAGCCTTTCTTAATTAAAGTGAGAAGACCTAAGGAGCTCATTAGACTAGGGGAGATTCTGCAGGTAATGTGCAAATATTCTTACCAATGCTGTTCTTTCTTACAGTACTGTCTTCTACTGCTTGGATTATCAATCTTATATTCTTATGCTTCCTGCTTAACAACCCCCTTTTGGTTCATGCTCTTAAGCATCACTGATGTAAATAAGCACTGAAACATTATGTTTCTGCGCTTTCTGAAATCGTCAATGTTGAAGAAGGAAGTGAAGGGGATTACAGCTCTGGAAGCTAAAGAGAAAAGATCCATAATGAAGCAGCAGGAAGCTGGAGGAAAAATCAGTACTGATAAATAAATTGGCACATTACCTAGAGAATCTCCCCTAGTCAAACTACCACTTTAGTTTTCCTTTAAAACTTAGTTTTACATTTTTTAGTTCAAAAGTCATTGGACTAAGCTAACCCTTTGCATTTATTGGCACTGCTTTGCGTTTTAGTATGAAATAACATTTTTCTGTGGTAGCATCATTTTTTGTCTTTAAAAATAAGTATGGATGTAAATAAGGAAGTGAATTTTTCCAGATCAACAGTGGTTGAATTTATATAAGAAATAATGTAGTAATTTTATTTGCAATTCACTTGTAGGTGGTGTTACAGTTTTTGTGGCCTTATATGATTATGAAGCAAGAACAACAGAAGATCTTTCTTTCAGAAAAGGGGAAAGGTTCCAGATAATAAACAACACGTAAGTGACTCAGATTTAGTCTTTGTCTTCCTGTGCTCTTTCTGTGTACACTGTTTGTAATAGAAGTGTTATTGTTCAATGGACAAATTATTCCATTGCAACATGCTGGGATCTATATATTGTTTAGGTAATATTATGGAAGCGGCATATTTCTACATATTTACCTTTCTATTATTCAGGTTCCGTTCTTTCTATAGTTTATATTTTGTATCTGGGAATGATGATGAGGTGAATGAATGTATTTGTTGCAACACAGAATAGATATAATATTGCATTTTATCCAGTAGCATTTATACGATAATCCAGGACTAAATAAAATGCTTGATTGAATATGTTGAGTTGATGGCTTTTCAAAAAAATTAGACATACTGTCATTTCGGATCTACTATTTTACCAACAAGATCATTCTCTACAATTCTCAGAACAGATATGTACAAAAAAAGCTCAGTCACACCCATCTATCCTATATCTTATTACTGCTAGGTGACTTTTAAATCCTCCAGTCTGTATAAATACAGTTATATTCATTGTCACAGGATACATGCTTATCATTTAGAACCTGTGATTGATTCTCTTTCAGATAAACAGTTAAAGAGCTTCTGCTTTGTGCACTATCCCAGATTTGCCCACATTGCAGCCGAAGCACGTGAAACCGATATAGAGGGGAATTCGTCAAAGGGGCAAACTTTACTAAGTTTTAATAACCCATAGCAACCAACAGTTTAGCTTTCATAATTTTATTTTCTAACCACTGATTAGTTGCTGAAGTGTTAATAGACTTCTGTAAAGATTGCTGCTGTTGACCCAGTACTGCCTTTGCATTTCAAGATTGGCCTTGTCAGAGCAGTTTTTCTATGTCTGTTGCTGATGTAACCATGGAAATAATTTACTGATTAAACAAATTAAATCAATTTTAAAAAATTATATTGATCTTGGTAATGATTGATCTTTTTGCCCATTTTGTGTAAGTCTGACAAACTAGAGTGTGAACTCCAGTCAGGTCTAGCAATTTGAGCCCCCACATCCCCCATCATTGAGTTTATTTGCGTGTCATATATACTCCCTAAATGGCTTGCAGTTGGCAAGTACAGATGGTGTATAGTTTTCCTGATATAACAGTTGTCAAAAGCACACACATTTATGCATGACAGGTGCTCCTCCACTAAAGCATGACATTTGTCCATTGTAAATTATGTCACACGGATAAAGTGTTTCTGGTACATTGTTTACTATTTTATCAACCAACCAAAGTTGCAATACACATCACACATTTCTTTTTCTGCTCAACATGTGAATGAAGCGTTGAGAAAGGTTGTGTGAAACAAATACAGTATATATCACTGCCATGAAGATGATTGAATGTTACTTCTATACCTTTGTGCACAGTTTGTATTGCTGCTGTTTTTGTCACTCATCAATCGGCATCTAATCGCAGTGGAAGCCTGTATTGTAGCTCTATTTTTGAATAATGGTATTTAGAAACCAAACTATTAATCTGTAAAGACATGACATCACCTTTGTGTAAAGGAATTGTGAACGTCTTTCAAGGAAAGAAGAATAACGTACACAAACTACATACTTAAAAGGGTCACAAGCCGACTTGCATGCTTTCAGACAGGGAAGGGGCTTACCCTGTAGCTGGCTGAGCTCTTCCTTTCAATATTAGAAAGGACAACACTGCCACTAAAGGGGTTTATAACCTCCCCTGTTCTGATGAAGGTGACAACTGTGCTTGTGGCAAATATGTAAGCCGCTCTGATTCAGTGCAGCTTACGAATGAATTCAGCTCTAGAGTTGAGGGGACAGTCCCAAACATCCTCTTCTCTGAGCTTCCCAAATTATCTGTTGGAGTTGGAGGTATTTCTGGTTGAGGAATATCCACATATTTCTGTATTCTATATCCAGCCCAAAGTGCATAAGGATTTTTTTTTAACCTCCTGGCAGATTTATTGTAGATTGAGTTGTCTTTTTATTTTGTGAACAGGATACTAGCATCTTTTCTGCAAATAAGTCCCTAGAATACATGAGACATATCTGGTTATTTTTCAAAAATTGAGAAATATCATTATATCCTATGGAGAGTATGTGGTATTGGCTACTTTTGATGTGAGTAGCTTGTACAATTCTATCCTTCATTGAGAGAGAATCAGCTCGGCTTGTTGATTAATTGAAGCATGTGGACTATATACTGAATTAAGGTTAAAGCAGAGGAAGGTATGGTGGATATCGAAGTTAGGGACCCTTGGCCCTGGAGGTTTGATTAATAATTATAAGCTTTATCTGTTCCTTTAATTACAATTTTTAAATGGTTTCTACTGCTGTTCTCAATGTAATGGAATGATATAGACATAACTGAAGAACATTGCAAAAACCTAACGCCAGTGTTTAATACTGTACATGCTTTTTATACTTGAGCTTTATTCTGCGTTGTTTAGCTAATATCAGTGTGTTGTTTATTATTTTTTTGCCTTGTAGTTAACACAGTGGTACACTAAGAACCAGCCATTCTTTATATTAAAAAAAACATTTTAGTAAGTGATTTTATTCTAAATCAGGGTATGGTGTTGGGGAACTTTTTATTCTCCAGTTAAGGGTTTTTAAACATTCCATTGAAGGTGAATTCTTGAAGATGTCATGACTTGTCTGGAAACGGAATGGGCAGTTTACGTTTTATTTGGTCAGAATAGAGGTTCATCTCATTGAACGTTTGAGGGAAAACTACAAACACAGCATGCTTGGGAGTTCAGAGGAGTCAAATAGTCCAACAGAATTACCCCATGTATGGTATGCTATTTAGTCCTTTCTTGTAAAAATAAACTGGCTTTTCTTAAAGAATATAAGATTTACAAAAAAAACATTTCACTGTTTTCAAATTAGCCCTACACAGTCATTATTTTATTGCAAGCTATTGTGCTGTTAAATTTCTTTTTGGTGTTTGTCAGGAAATTTTCTAAAAAATATTATACAACCGTAAAATGCTTCTTGCATAAGTTTTCAGCCCCCTCAGAGTACTGTTTGGAAGAGCACCTCTTTTTCACCTCTTGTTCCTTGTAGATTTGTGGTAGATTATTTTTTGTTCTTCTACACAGTTTGTGTGGGTACAGCAGACATGAATATGTATTTTTGTGCTAGCATTTACATCTTACACATTATTTAAGCCAATTTTTTTTGGGGTGGGGTGAGGGTGTCATTGTAAATGCCACTCTATGCTTGGTTAGGCCTACATTCACTTCCCTGGGCCTTTCCATGTGGCAGCCTGAGTGCTGCTCAAACATGCATGCATGTATGTAAGTTGCATTATACAGTATAAAGGATGAGAGGCGAAGATTTTAGCCCTTAAATATAGCTGTACTCTAATGAGACCTATGACTTCAGGTGGTGATTCTGCAAGTCCCAGTTCAATAATCAGTGGGGGCTTCAGAGATTTAGGATGCCTTTTATGCTGTGTTTTAGCTTAATACCCTTAAAACCAAGAACTGATTTTTTTTTTTTTTTTTCTACATCTGGATTGTTGATACTCAGGGGAAAGTATTAACAGGTGCATTTGTTTAATGAGGTCTAGCACCCATTGGGGCAAAATAAAGATATGACTAAACAAATGTATGAACTTACATATAATAAATCTGTGTGTGTTAGACTATGATTAAGCGCTACTTTGCATGAAACGCATTAGTGCTAATGTGCTCTGTTTGGATGTATTGGATTTTTTAAATGAGAGATAAGATATAAATAAGGCTTTTATCTACTTGGAGTGCCAGAGGATTTTCTTATCTGCTGTATTAGACAACTGCTAGTTTCCTGATGTTGTCCATTATATAGTAAACACATTTATGTAGGTGTAGGTCAGTTAGTTATAAAAGGATTTTTCTAGTCTGGACCTAACCTTAGTCCATCCTGCCTTTTGAATGGATCCTGTTAAACATTTTCATCTTTCATAGGTAAATTCTTATTTTAGACTTGCTGAGCTTTCCCTCACTGTTCTGGGAGTTTGACTAAAGCACTTATGGCAAAGAGGGGGTAGGAAGTGTGAAGTTTTGAAAAGGGGTTGGGGCGGGAGAGGGGAAAGGAGAGGGAGGAAGCAGCCAAGTGTATAAGGCAGGGGTCCCAAAGTCAATTTACCCAGGGGCCGCTGGAGGTAGAGTCTGGGTGAGGCTGGGCCACATCATGTTTTCCACAAGAAAACAACAGATTAAAAACAATACATGGCCCTGCAGGTCAATCAGCGGCTTTGTGGTGCAATATGCAGCTGTGCTGAGTGATTTGTATCTGCTGGGGAAATTAGCACCTTTGTGGGGAAATATGCTGGTCAGCGGGGCAATGTGTGGCTCTGCGGGTCAATGTGCAGGTTAGCGGGGCAATAGACGGCTCTGTGGGGTAATGTGCGGCTTTGTGGGCTACTGGCACATCTGTGATTTTTTTTTTTTAAAT
>WMED01017141.1:0-13095 GCA_019650415.1 Pipa parva | reverse complement strand
TGGGGTAATTGGGGATTAATTTACTATTTGTGAGGGATAGGGGGATCAGGGCTGGCTGTGGGTGGGTTGGGGGAATTGGTGGGGGACTCTTACTTACCCCCCCTCCTGCAGAGATCGGCAGCTGTGCTGTTGCTGCCGCTGTCAGCAGCACTAAGGAGGAAAAGAAACCCGGAAGCGCTGATCACATGCACTCCTGTGTTCCTTTTGGCTCCTGTGACCGATCGGATCACAGGAGCCCTCCTCTTTGCACAGAGGGAGTCAGCTAGGACTCCCTCTGTGGCAGATCCAGCACTCCACCGACGAAAAATAAACGCCTGGTGGAGCGCAGGACCGGGGGCCGTAAACTAGCATCCCGAGGGCCACATTTGAGTTTGAGACCCCTGAAAAGCTTTAACTCCTGAAAGTAGATGTGTGGATGTTTGTATAAAACTATACATTACAGCAAGTATTTCTAATTCATTCAATTTGTTTATTCCCCAAGAAAAATGTAAATGACATCACTTCATGATTTTTTGCTTACGAAAGAACATATTTATAGACCTTTCTAGCTCCTCTAAGTAATTTTGTAATGAAGATGTGCAAAGAATATGCCTAATGAGCTTTTCCCCCCTAGAATGGTTACTGTGCCAAGAGGACATCCATGGAAAAGGAGGAAAAAGAAGTCTTATCACCAACTTAAGAAGAGTTTCTTCACTATAATGCCCTGCCCAACCTCATGTTGAACGATGAATTGGTTTGGTTTTAAAAATGATGTGAAATGCTTTTTTGGGATTATTATTAACATTGTCATGATCTAAGCCTTAGGAAATTACTAACATAGGCCCCTATCTCACTTCAACTAGTGCAATGCACTTCTAGTGTTCAGCCTTCCACATTTCCCTACTCCAGTCCATTTTAAATTCTGCTGCACAAATACTTGACCTCGATCCCCAGTAGAGACAGACTTTCTAAAGGAATTGCATGATTCCCTGTAAAAATCACATTATTTACAGTGTCTACTTTTTAATATATATAGAACAGCACTTCACTCTGTATCTCAAATCCTACCTCTTGGAGTTACTAGTATTGGTTTTCATGTCTTCTATTTACTTTATACTTAAGTATCTAATAATGCTTATGATTAGTACTACTGACCCAGCATTTTATGTTACTGTACCTATTACCCTCCTATATGTGTATGTATGTCTCCCTCCAATTTAAATTGTAAGCTCTACAGCCTAGCATGTAAAATGATTTATCTTCACGAGAATAAACTTGTAATTTACTTCATTTGTATTATGTTGAGCACTTTTCCATGTCTGTGTTATTGTATTAGTGAATTCTACAGTGTTGCAAAAACACTTTATAAAAATAATACATACACATGGCCTTTTGTTTTAAATGCTGGAAGAGCTGAATGATGCATCATTTGCTAGATAAAAATGATAAAACTACTGAGACTTAAATATGCAAGTAGTGCATGGGTCTGAAGGATGAATAGTTGGCTCCATTTCTGCCATTTGGATTCCATAGGGCTATCTATGTTAAGCCCTTTAGAAAGATATAGGCTGGCTCCTTGCATTGTTCCTATGTATACAGGAATACTATCAAATACATTTAATATACTGTGTGTACAGTTACACTTTATACTCACCCCATTTGTTACCTGTTTGAAAAGCAATTCATATAAATCCGGGAGTGAATGAGATATGTACTTTTTTGCATAAGATTGCAGCAGGATTGGACTGGTCCACTGAGGACTTGAGAATCATTTAGTGGGCCCCTGTACTAGTGAGCCCAGCAGGCTGACTGAAAATTCATGTGATCTTTGCACACAAAGGGCGAAATATATTAAACTCGTAAAATCCTGCAAACACCGGGAAGTTTCTCGCGTTAAGTATCGCAAGATTTGGTTTGATCGATACTCGATGGAAGAAGTTTCTCTCGGTATTTCCATGGAAAGGGTAGCCATATTTTACATTAGTGTAGTATATCTAACTTTCCATGGAAATATTCAATTGAAAAAATTTCTCTCGGTAAGTATGGATCAAACCAAATCTTGCGATACTTTACCATGAGAAACATCCGGGTGTTTGCGGGATTAAACTCGGAAAAGTGAAAATGAGCTTTTCTGAATTTAATACATTTCGTCAAAGACTAAAGTGGTTAAACAATCAATATCAGTTGACCTATACCATTGGTTAATAAGTTTTTTTTAAAACAATTATCTTTCAAGTTAAAATAAGAAGTTATGTGTTTTGTGCTGGTATCACTTTAAATTGTGTCAGATTGGTTATAATGGATGATTGGGAAGATTCTAAATGTATTTTGAAATGTAAATGTCTGTATAGCTCATATTTTATTTACAAAGATTTATAGTTTGTTTTATTTCCTCTGGTTAATAATTATCCAGTCTATTCTTTGATATCACCTACATTTCTATGCCAGTTTTTAATTCCACCTGGAGAACAACTGCCATATTTCTAACATGCCAATGAACTTTTACAAAACAACTAAAGATAAATATATTTTCTTCCATCTGTTTAATTTGGCATGGTATTTATAAAGGTACACACAATCTCTATCTAGATTCATGTGAAATAGTTTACCTTAGCATTAACACTATTCTTTACTTTGCAATAGTTCTTTTTTTTTTTTCTTTCATTTTATTCTATTCAAATAATGCTGTAGTTGACTTTGCATAAACTGGAATATTTTATATATTATTTTAAATATTTGTGTAATTCAATACTTTGTCTTTTAAATGTCAATGTCAGCATTACAATGAGTGTTCGAGGAGGTGTGTGTGGCAGTGGTGACATTTGGCATGGGCAAAAAATTTTTTTTTGAAGGACAGTGTAGTCAAAATAGAATAGTCAGGTATTTGTATTTATTCATTTATTGTATATAGTGCTGATATATTACGCAGCGCTTCACAGAGATTCATCATTCACTGATGAACTTACAATCTAATTTCCCTATTCAGTCAAGCAACCTTATAATTAAAGGAGAGCTATAGTGAGAATTTATACTTACCTAATCAATCTAGCTGCAGTACACTAAGGGCGAAATTACTTAAACTCAAAAAGGCCAATTTCAGCCTTTCTGAATTTATCCCCTGCAGTTTTTGGCTCTTTGATCGGTAAATATCGACTATTTTTTTTTTTAACTTTTTTTTTTTATCAGAAAAAGGTTTTTTGTATATTGTATAGATACCCGCTGTTTACTATCTACATCTATTGTTACTATTCTTTTACAATTTGTGATACATTGTATCCAATATTATGTTTCTTAATCCCACATGGGACTGTTCACTGCCAACCCCCGGGCAAGGAGGACACATGCTTAACAAATAACACATAACAATATAAAGAGAAGAAAAAATATGTTAACGATAAAATGTGCAAATCATATTTTGAATTAATATATAACTTTAAAAAGATTTTTTTTTATTCAATTTCATTTTATCTAACTAATAGCCATATATACATATTCAACCGGCATGTTTACATGATATGATACTGCTATGAATAACAACATTAAGAACGATATATGCCTGGCTAATATATCCAAAACATGATGCACTATATGCATTGTGTCTGGCATGCATATGATAACCAATACATTTGACTATTGCAAGAGCTGACCTTTAATCCTTCACAGCATGATCGTAGCAAGGATTGGATGGCAGGTCACATGCTTACCATCTACCAATCGGGACGGGTCACATGCTCTCTGTCAGCCAATTGGGGGAAAGCAGGTAAGATTTTACTATTTAAACCTTGTATTACCTGTGATTTAAGCCATGAGTAAGCGCTATGTGTGAAACGCGTAGGCTCATTTTTGTTGTATTTTAATCCACTATTTTATTAACCTACTATTTTTAAAGCTTTAAATAGTAAAAAATGGATGAAATAAGTGTTACTATAGCCTATTAGTATGGCATTATTGTGTGTGATTTTGCCTGTCTTCTCTTAATTATGAAAAGCTTGCCACAATTCTCTGACTTTTATTGCTATGTTCTTTTTATAAGATGTTCAGGAATTAGCAAATAGAGAAAAAAATACCTTATTTCTCTTGGTGTTCATTATTTTTTCTGCCTTTTTTATTTCTTTGTACTTGGTGAATCCAACTGATGAGATTTCATGTTATATTGGTTGGTATTATTTGACCGTTTTTCTATCTTCAGTTCGCTTATCCATGTTTCCCTGTTAATTTTGATTTCCTAGTACTTATTGATTCTGTTGATTTATGAAGTATCGATAACCAAATTTTACCTTAAAAAAGAACTGTTATTGGTAGATATCGATCAGTTGAAATCGCCACACTTTGCAGTGTTTTTATACTAGGTTCACCATCCACTACAGAGCAATTACGATATTCTTTTTTTCCATGGGAAATCTTTTTCTACTGTAGCCAAGGAGTATTTTTTACAAAGGTCGAAAAGTCTTTCCACTCGTTAATGCAGGAGAAACAGCCTGTTTTAAATATATAGCTGACTTCGCCTATTTACTATTCAAATAAATTTTATCACCTGAAAATGCACTCCTGCCTGAGACTGACAGAACACATTATTCAGTATTGTGTCCATCACTTAACCACAATGCAAAACTTTTTGCTTTCTAAAAAGAATGTCAATATCGATGTGTAATGGAAGGGGAACCTCACTGACAAATACTGCAGTGCGCAGTGTCAACTGATATTTATTGATAACAATTTTATTTTGATGGTGAAACATTTTTACTAATCCTGTATGAATCAGAGGAAAAGTGTAGGGAAATGAAAACTGACAAGCAAAACAACATGACATAAATCGATATGGTTGAAAGGGTCAGTAAATATTGTCACAATGCAAAATTGAATATGCCAGCAATCAAGCTGACTTGGACAAAATGCGTTAGCGTGAAAGCAGCCTAAATTGGACATTGATCACATTTTTAAAACTTTTTTTTCAGACTATTTTATTAAAGGATACACCTATATCAGACTATTTTATTAAAGGATACACCTATATCAGACTATTTTATTAAAGGATACACCTATATCAGACTATTTTTTTTTTCATACTATTTTATTAAAAGATATGCCTAGAGGACTATTTTTTTTTTTCAGATTATTTTATTAAAGGATACGCCTAGAGGACTATTTTCTTTTTTTTTTTTCGTTGCGTTTGTGATGGCTAGTTTACTTTGAAGCACAAGGAAATGTTTTAATTTAAGTGTTTTGAAGGCAGAATTCTTCCAGGAAACAGGAAAAACGGAGAGAAACAGATCCATGGAAGTGCGGCATGTTCCATTCATTTCAAGATTTCTATCAGAAGGCATAAAATTAATAGAGCACTTACAAAATGTTAATGGGTCACTGTATGGAAAGTGTTGAATAATATGTTCCCTTTGTATTGTGTGTCCCTTCAAATAAAAACAATGGAACTATGGTGACAGCTCCGTAAAGGGCTGTATACATTTAAAAATGTTCAAAGAATTAAACTTCACAGATTTACCCCCAGAAAATAAGCCCGACTGCTTTGATTTTGGAAAACACATTTTAGTCATTCTTTTGAAAACTAAATAATGGTTAGGAAGCGGATGGCTGTCAGTCAGATAAGTTTGCTTTCATCCCACTCTAGGTTATGGAAAATACCATTTAAAATAAACATCGAAGATTTATCATTTCGGCTCAGAATAACTCAGACCTTTTTAGCAAGGATTTGTAAAGAGCTGTTTTGTTTTTACATGCTTGCGTGGTTTAAATTTGAATGCATTGTATTTCCTGATCATCAGAAACTCTGACAAAATGATTATCTATTTTTTTCATTTTTTTTTTTTCAATCTTTTGCTCTTCCTATAAACACTTAAGGGTTCTGAGGTCACTTTCATTAGAGTTCACAATTTCCAGTAAGGTCTACAGGAACATTCCAAGTGTATTGGAAATATGTTTTAAGCCCGGTAAATTAAAATGATGGTTGTAGGATGATACTAAGCTCACATTGAGTAATGATATTCCAGTCTTTTAGCAGATTCCTTTGGGAACTAAGATGGTTACTTTCAGAAAAAAAAGGAAAAAACCCCCACAGCCAATTAAGTGTACTACTGTGTGATCTGGAACCATAGGTCACCAATTGGCTTGAACATTTTCTGTTATAGTTGGAACACCTTCAACTTGCATAGTAATGAAGATGAAACTTGTAAGCTGTAAGAGAGTAAGCCAAACTATGTGTAATGGTTTAAATTAATACACATCTTTTTAGCACCAGACACCTGGTGGGAGGACACATGCATAAACTTTAATTAGCAGCTGTCTGTTATTTCTTTGCTCCATAATAATGATCCTTTATCCATATTCATGCCATCTACTAGCTCAGAAAGACTAGACATGTAGATAGCATTTCATTACCACTTTCCATAAATTTAATTTTTCCACTCCATGCGAACTGTGCATGCATTTTCAATGATTTTAGATAAATGTTTAAGAAAAAGTCATATACACAGAACTGCTGAGACTTAAACATATTTGTACCAGGTAGAATACATGACAAGAATATACACTGTGCTGAGGTACCTGAAAATGGTGGGATTCTCAGTGTCCATCAATCCCCAGTCTCAGTGTCCATCAATCTCCAGTCTCAGTGTCCATCAAACCCCAGTCTCAGTGTCCATCAAACCCCAGTCTCAGTGTCCATCAAACCCCAGTCTCAGTGTCCATCAATCCCCAGTCTCAGTGTCCATCAATCCCCAGTCTCAGTGTCCAAGATTGAATGACTCACTTTCAATTACCATATTTTCCAAAATGTTAAAACAATTATAACCTTTATTTATGTTGGGGATCTCTGTGATTACTAATATAAAAATGAAGTTTTTCAAAGAACAGAACATTTAAATATGGAGTAGGTTCACTGGATATCTTGGACTAGTGAATGCATTCTGAGTACAATGATCAGCCAAGTGTAAGAAAGCTGGGTTTCTGTCAAAGGACAATGGCCCCAATACACTTTAGAAACATAATATTAACAGTGAAATTAAGGAACATATTTATCAAATATTATTTATCATGACAATTTGTGAAAACTCCCACAGTTTACATCATTACACCAAATGCAAATGTGTGGACAGCTACTGGCATAAAGGTACATAGTAGACGTGAAGGAGAACTATAGTTTGGATTATGTTTTATCTTTCTTGCTTTGTAGAGTTAAAGTTATATAAATGCTATTAGAAATTATCTCCTATTTATTTAATGAAATAAATGTAATAACAGTTGTCATTTCCAAAAAGCTACAATATAGTGGCAATTTTTGCCTTTCTTACGAGAATTCATGAATATTGCCATTATGTTGCTATAAATGTAGAAAAAGATGGTTATGGTACATTGACTGATGACAGATTCATGTAAACATCACTTTATTTAACTTCAATATGCCTATTAATGACAAATTCACTACAATAGGCCACAATGCTCAGAAATTAAAAAACAACAAATCACTTCATTACATTGGAAATACACTAAATATTGAATAAGCACAGTTGACTTTGCCAAGTAGATGTCAACAGTTGATGAATTGATACAAATTAATTTGATCATGTACATTCAGCCTTTGATAAAAAGACAGTTGGAGAATGAATACTGTACTAGTGTTCCTAAAAGCAATGCATATGATGTTAAAAGTTACAACAATCATTTCTCCAGTAAAGCAAAGTCCTTAGCATCAAATGTACAGTTATTTAGAGTTCCCAGCTTTAATGCCCACTTACACGGTGCCCATTATCATTATACCTTGACTAATTCACAGTGTTTAGTATCCTTGCACCAATTACTGTGGTCTAAAAAGCCAAAAGATAACAAGGAAATCATCTTTGGATCAAAAAACAATGCTCTCTAAACACTGGGCTACCAAACAAGGCTTGTTATGCAAACATTGGACAAGACTATTTCCTCAGGGCTAGTAATCTGACTGGGAAGCAAACGCATCACAGAACATTGATAGAAAACAAAGAAATGAATTTGTTTAGCTGCAAACTGAATAGTGGGCCAGACAAAGGTAAATGGGCTTCACAAGCTAAAACTTTACATGTATCATACAACTTAAAGAACTCAAATGGAAAACAATTTAAAGTAAATTGCATTATTCATGAGACTTTAGGTTTCCCTTTTAAAGTAAAACCATTAACTATTGAAGTAATATTGTTGGTATTTGGTTTGTCCAGGATGTTTTCCAAAGCAGATAAATAGTTAAAAAAGTTGTTTGATATGTTATTTAACAAACAACAATCAATAAACACAGAACAAGAAGATACTCCCTAAAATGATTGTAACACCAAAAAATGAAAATGTTCAAATACTACATATACTGACGAGCAAAAAGGGAACAATATATTGAATGTTTGATTTTCAGGATCTTTATCTCACCATCCACTACTGCTTCTAATGTGAGACTACCATCATTTTATAGAGAATCATCTTGGCTATTAAAATCGGACTTGCCACTATTTAGCATATGATTAGTTATGCAGATTCTTGTCATGTAGCTGTATTGTTACTGTTTTGCCCCTAAAATTCTAAAGTTTAATATTTCTTATTTTGTAAATCCACCTTTTGGTTTCAACACTGCCTGAATCCTTATGGGCATGGTCAGTTTCAAGCATGTCTTGACCCAAATCTGATCCCAGGTCTCTTTTACATGTTCCTAATGTTGGTGCATATTGATCGACTCATTTGGATACAAATATAACTTTTTCTTTAACCCTTTCCACAAGTGTTGGTTTGGGTTGAAGACTGGAAACTTTGGGGGTTAATCCTATAACCTCTACTTCATTGTCACTGAACTATTTCTTTGCCAATCTTGACATTTGCTTCAGGGGGGTTGACCTGCTGGAACACTAAGTTGTCCTTTTCATAGCCATAGAACTCGAGTGTATGATGTAACTTGTCTTGCAGGATACTCAAATATAGCTCAGCATTGAGACAACCATCAAGCCTGTTCAAGTATCCAATGCCTTTGGCTGTGAAACAACCCCATAACATCCAGCTTCCTCCACTGAACTTGGCAATTCCTTCAATTTGTCACTCTATTAGACCACCTTTTCCCTTGTTTCTTCCAGACCCATTTCCACCTATCAGAGTCCGGTCTAGTGACTTTTATCTCATCGCTCCAAATCACACGTTTCCAATCTTCTACTGTCTACTTTTTGTACTTTTTTGCAAACTCAAGCTGATACTTCTTATGAGAATATTGAAGTGAGTCTTCTTCATCTTTTGTCAGGCCACCATTCATGATTTGCGTAATGCACATCGCACGTAGCTTGCATGGACGTTAGTGATCTCAGTATTAAGAAGCATACAAGCCAACTTCACTGCCAGGTTTTTCATGCCAGAACTGATAGACCTTGTGATGAGCTAACTTGTTGATTCTGTTATTTTGCCTGGACAACCACCTCCTTGTTTTTGAATGGATGGACGGACTTTATTTCATATTCTTCCCACTATCATAGCACTCACATAATGCGGTTTGTCAATTTTCTTGGCCGAGAGACTGCTTGGGAAATCTTCTTCATGGCTGCTACTCAATTCGAACCAGTAACTTTTTGTTTGGGAATCAACCTAATAATACATTGAGCTATTAGAAAATGTGAGAACAAGTTGTAATTTGTAATATGCAAGAAGAAAAATATTGTTCCACCACCAGGAGCAAAACTGTAACAGTGCAGTTACATGACAAGAATCTGCATAACTAATCATATGCTAAATAGTTGTAAGTCCAATTTATATATGAGATAGCCAAGATCAGTGATGCCTACCGCCCGAGGGCCATATCTGGCCTGCGACACAGTACTATCCAGCCCGCGGCCCAAATTCTAAAATCCAAAATCTGAAATGTTGCATATAAGTATGAATTTGCCAGCTAAAGACAGTCACAATAGACTGTTACTGTTGCAGTCGTGTCTTTATAATGAGGCTTTGAGTATGCACTACCCATTTAGAGTAAAGTGTTCACATTTTGTTAGTAGCACTCCTAAAATGCAGGAAGTCACTATATGATGAAATACAGTCTTAGAACTACAATGTAAAGCAAATATTTTGTTCAGAGCACTACTTCCTGGTAAGAATATTCTGTCACCTGAAAATTTTCCAAAAAGTTGGGGACACTTTTCTTCTCAAACACTCCCAAACACCTTGCCAATGACACAAAAGAGTTCTGCAATATCATAGGGGGTTGTATACTTTATTATCACTTTAAATTTGTGGTTTATATGGTAATTTATACCTCCATCTTATACCATATTGTGTTAAAATTACCTTCAATATAACCACTGCATGTTAATATTTATATATTTAATATTTTGTTTTCAAAGTCATTTCCAAATTACACTGATAAATAAATAAAAGTCATGGAGTTTGCATACAGCGCATTTATGAACATGAATTAACAAGTGGTATATACACCAACTTAATAAAAACGACTAGATGTTACAATTTATTATGTATTTATATACTCTCACAACTCCCAGTGCATACAGTTTAGGTTATAGTGGTATGTGCTTTATAACAAAGTAGAGCAGTGTTTGGACTGTGCCTTACATGGCATCCTAAATTGAGTTACTTGCGGTTACTTCACATGAGTTTGTGGTCTAACAAACCAAGATGAAAGGCAATGATAAATAGTATAGCACATTGAACATATAGGAAACAGTGTAACTGGAGTTTTTTAAAATCTAAGCTCTCCAGTTGGATACTTCTGTAGTTTTCAAGAAAACATTTTATTTTTTAAAGTATATTTTATTTGATAGGTGGCATAAAACTGCATTTATAGGCATATTTCAATGTGATCCTGAGAATAACAATGCTTGAACAACAATAACTTAAATTAGTCAGTATATAACTTAGACTGTAAGCTCTGTGGGGCAGGGACATCCATCCTCTAGTTTCAGTCATGACCTGGCACTTAGATGTATTTTCTTGATTATATGCTTGTAATTTACTTCACTTGTTCACTGTTCTGCACTTTACCCTTGTCTGTATTATTACTGGATTGTACAGCACTGCATAACCTTGTGGCGCTTTATAAATAAAAATATACATACATATTAAAAAAAACTAAAGTCAATGAAATGGATATAATAAAAACAGAATGCAGATTGTGTACAGAAATTTGACATCCTTCAAAATTTATTTTTTACTTCAGTAGCACATCATTGCTTGATGACCTTTTTAACAAAATGAAAATTATCCAACACACATACACACATATAATATTTCTCTGGGGACTTTAATGGTTTTAGTCTGTAGGATTTCCTTCCCAGTGACATTATCAGAAGAAATTACCATGTATCATTCCCAAATGGTCAATGAGTTTTGACAGCACTCTATTTTCCCATTTTTTGCCTATACAAAGGGGTTGCAAGCTTTTCCATGTAACAGGAAAGTGTTGTCTAGACGTAACCTTTTGAAGTTTGCTTTACCTCCATCCTCATGTCAAATGAGTTGCACTCTTTGTACTTTCCAGCACAAGCACTTCAAGTTTGGTGCTGTTGTACATAAGTATTTACTGTACTACTGAGCACTCAGGGAAAGGAAACTACTGTATGGACGTGGAATGTCTCTGTAATGAACTCCATTCTAAACATGGGTGGCCTGTTCTTGAGGTTTGACTCAATCAGAATGGAATTATGCAGACTGTACAGAACAGTTTCAGTGAATTGCTTAAAATGGCATGTTGTAAGCCTTGCAAAGTTTGATGGCATTGTACCAAAAGTATTAAGATTTTCATTTTCTTTAAAAAAAAATATTTTGAAAGTTCAAACTAATTTCTCCTGAGTCCAAGAGGTTCTACAGGTATACAATAAGCAAATAAAATTATCTAAACATGTTTAATCATTGTTTCAAAAAAGACTTATCTCCTAATATTAGGTTTAGCTTTCATTTTTAAATTTGATGTTTATGAATTTCTCTTACTTTTGTACTTTAATTACATTCTAACAAACAGTTAAACTATTATACTTTTCATGAATATTATGTCAAAAGATAAGTTATAAAAACATATCTTAATGTGCTAAAATCAAATATTTGTAGGATTCATGTTTGTATTATTTTCTTATCAGAAAGACCAGAATGGTGAAGGAAGGTTCAAGCCCCCTCACCTCCCAACAAACATTGATTCTATTGGTTACTTTTGGCATTTAAATAAAATAGATTAAATCCAGCACCTTAACCGGTATATTTACTGAGACCATATCAACTGATTTCACCCCATTTCGCTGTCAATTTTTGTTTCCCTGTAATTTTCAATTTCCCTGATTTACTAAAAATTGATAATAATGTTTCCCCATTGTAATAAATCTTTATCGATAAATATCGATCTGTTTACACGGGGCACACTTTGCAATGGTTTTCTATGAGGGTTCCTTCCATTACAGATTGATATCGATGTCTCTTTTTGATGGGAAAACATTTTGAACTTAGGCTAAATGACAGGACCAACTCCATAGGGAATAATGGGTTGTATGCAGCCTGAGGGTGGTGATAAAATTGTTTTTAAACAGCTTAGTACATATGAGAAAACAACACAATTATTAAATATTTGATGTTTATCCTACATTTGCTAGTCAAAAACCCTGTTTATCTTTAATAAATGTGCTCCTAAGTGGGTGGTTCTATTTTCTTCTCATCGCTGAAGGCTATGAACTAGGCCAGGGGTCAGAAACCTTTTGAGCTGATGGAGACATATACGTGCGGCTCCCTCAGCCCTTTTGAATCCGGAGCCACTGACGTCACATAGGTGACGTCACCAGCTCCAGATTGGCTAGCAATCCGCACTCACTGTGACATCGGCGGCTCCAGATTGGATAGCAACCCGGAGGCGCTGAGAGAGTTTTCTCTCTATAGTGCATGCTGGCAGACTGATATCTGGCTCGTTACAGTGAAAGAGCCAGATATGGCCATCAAAAGAGCCATAGGTTGCTGACCCCTGATCTAGGCCATCATTGGAAGTTAAACAGAATGGCTGGATAATAATAGCAAGGTACATCAGGAGAAGAAGGGAATTATATTACTTTATACTTGGTATACAAAAAAACTAAAAAAAAAATGGCAAAATTTTCATGTTTTTTAACTCCCTTTTTTGCA
>WMED01017140.1:0-13095 GCA_019650415.1 Pipa parva | reverse complement strand
TTTAGTGAATAACCCCCAAAATGTCTCCTGAAAGTATTGAACTTGGAAGAGATTGATGCACCTCCACTTTTGATGCCCCGTCACTTTGTTGGAGATCTAATGCATGAACAATATGGATGTCTTTGCTATGCCAAATGCAGTCCATCTTCAATTTGTAATTACCTTTGGCAATTTACTGGTTTGTGGCTTATTTCTTATTAATGTTATCACTGTTATTTTATTTAATTTTATATCAGTATTATTGAATTGGATATTTACCTTTCCTGCTACCTTTTGCTTTAAACAATTTCTTTAAAGCTTTTTTTTTTCAGTACTACACTATGCAAAATCCCAATATTATATATAAATATAATTATATATAAATATAATTGTTGTTATGTGTGAGCATTAGGCTTCCTAAATGGAATGATGCTATCTTGGTATAGTGGAGGGCAGCCTAGTGGAGATCAGGGGAAGATTCTCACTCTATCCAGCAGATCTACAAGGCCTACTGTCATGGAAAAGCCTGCATCGTGGCTCTTTTTCCATCATGTGTTAGTTGTTAAATTGCAGTGTATAGTCTCCTCTCCTGCATACAGTGTAAAATAATTCCAGACACTGACATTTACTCAAAGAGGCCAGGGTCCCGTGCCATCTGTTTATCATAATCTAGCCAATGCTCTTATAACCATCCAATTGAAGATTACCCTTGATTTTTTTTCTTCTGCATTGAGCTAAATGAAGGTGACTCATTAGAACTAAAAGTTGAATAGTACAAGTCACCACCAATATGGTTGTGCAGGGATATTTTACCATTCACCTCACCACTATAATAAACTTTCCACAGAGCTGTAGTCCCTAAAGGTTATATAAGATATAGTAGCAAAGACAAGTATAGGTGATACTTATTATTGGCTAACTGAATAGATAGTAAATGCAGCCTGCCTTTTCTTTCCTGACTGTTGGGAGGGTGGGGCTAAATAATGATTGACATAATAGCTCCTCCACACACGGCATCTGTTTCTATCCATCGCTTTGACTTATTGTCTAATTCATACAGCTTAATGATTGCGGCCATTGCTTCCGGTGCCCTGGTAAGTCTTTACTATATATACCTTGTCATATCTGTGCTTCACTTCCTATGATTAAGCGTCTTCAGCACGAAATGCGTTAGGGGGTGCCTGCTGTTTGTTTTAATCTATTTTTTGACTGTTTGAATCCTGATTTTAATTTGCTTCAATAAAACCTTTGATTTTAATTTCTGGAGTGCTGGAGATATCTGCCTTTTCATCATCCTTTGATTTGGGTCCACACACCAAGGCACCCCGACTGTTTCTACTTCATGAAGTGACTGCTTGTCATATTTCTAGGGATTAGGCAGTCCCTGTTTTTGTGCTAATAGCTCCTCCAATCAGATTACTTAAATCATGATCTAGCAGGGATCTGATTCTAGGGACTATAATGTCAATCATCATCACCCGACCCAGGAAAGAAAAGCAGGCTGACAGGGAAGATGAGAAAAGCTGTATAAAGTTACCTTTTTTTTATACATATATATTTACAAAACATTTATTTAATTAGTATTTAATATACTTGCATTCTCAAATATAAGAATTCCCAAATAATACACAAATTAAACAAACAAAACAATGTACAACTTTAGAGAAACTTTGGTTTTATAAATGCCATGTATTTTGGGAACAATGAAGCAACTATACACCATTTGAGAATATCCTTTAATTGTTAAAGGCAAGATAAACCAATGAAATACACAAATACACACCATCAACTGATACACATCATCAACACACCATCAACTGAAGCAGAATCAGTTGTTTTACATGGTCATTTGTATTCTAAGATATAAGAAGAAAGGAGCAGCATGCACAGGTATTTTAAACCACTGTCAATTTAACAGGGTACCATAACAATGACATATTTTGGGTAAAGCCCTTTCTAAAACTGTTTTTTGAGCTTTATTTTGTTACTGAACATTCCAATATTTTGTTATTGAACTGAAAAATATTAAAAATTAAAACAGGACTCAACGGTAAAAAAAACCCTATAGATTCTACTAAGAAATGCACTGTCTGTCAGTGACTCTACATTAGATCCATTAGTGTAAATTAGTTTAGAACCAAATAATTTTACTATATCACAATTCCCTGCAGGCAGAACTCTGACATATGTTAAGCGTGTATTGTCATATGTTATATCTGTTTATTTGTTATGTTTCCCTTTTCTCAGACTAAAATTTGTCATATATCAGCTTACCTGTAGAGAGTTAAACATGTGCGCCATCTGGAAAACATTCACAGTATCTGACTTTGTCAGTGTTTTCAATTAAAAGGTGTATTGTATTGATGCTAATCTGCGGTATCCATTGCTGCCCTAAAGCATCAACAGGATTATCCTTTAATGCCAAAGGAGAGTTCATGTTTTAATTAATAACAACAAACTAAAGCCAGTCAGTGAAATAAATAAAGTTAACATAAATTTGTAAAGAATATTTTTTCAAATTAGTCTAAGAAAAATAAATAAATAAATATATATATATATATATATATATATATATATATATATATATATATATGTGGAGAGAGAGAGATACATATTTCTTCAATGCAAATTATCTTTCTATTAGTTATTGATATGCTGATTTTGTGTTATGTTTTTTAATATTGGATGAATAAATTTGTTTGATTTTACTCATTGGGAGTGCTGGCTACTTTCAACCACACGGATTTCCATGGCATTGCTCTAAGCACCCCATCTATTTCCACTTATTCTTTACAAGTTAAGGGATAGAGCGGACCATATCCACCACTCATTGATATGCTGACTCTAAACTCATTAAGCTACCTTTTCTTAGAGATTGTTCTTGGTAAAAAAAAACTTTATTTCTATATCTGCTGCACATAGAGTATACAGCACATTGTTCATTTTCATGGGCCAAGTATATTGTCACTTAAGATTTTTAACCCTGCTTTATCATTTTTATGGAATTTTTTTTTAAATTAATGTAGAAAGACATCTTTTGATGTGAAAGAATTGTTTCCCACAAAAGCAACCAGTGGTGTGTCTGTTTTAATTGCAGATATGAGTTTTAATAATTCACCCATTTAATTCCCTGACATTTATTCTGTACCTGTTAGATAGAAAAGATGAGGGAGCCACCGAATAGTTGAGAAGATGAAAGAAAAAGGTGAGGAGAAAACTGGCCCATTGTGTGAAAGGTATTATAAAAAGAAGCAGAAACACAATAGAAAGACTAGAAGGGTTTGAGGGTCTAAATAGAAAGAAAAAGATAAGATGGAGTACAAGCAGAATATATACTCAAGGTTGTAATTCTCAAGGAGAAATGAAACTAATTGGCATTGACAATAGTTGCTGCTAGATGGTGTCTCATACTTCATCTTCAATTTCTCTAAAGTAAATCATTGCTGTGGAGACTTGTATGTGATATAAAAAATAACCAACAAAAAATATACTGAAGGTTTATTGAGATGGGTCTTGAGAAAATGTAAATCGATACATTCAATTGTTTATAAATAAACAAAAAATGCCAGTGGAGTTTGGTGAGCTAAAGCATAGTATATATTTTATTATTATTTCATTTGTTATTCCATGGCTAGGGTGTGTTTGTGTTTGGTGGTGGTAGGGAATCATTGCATTCGTTGGAAGTGCAGGAATGAAGAAAAATTGGATTATTATTATATTAATATATATATATATATATATATATATATATATATATATATATATTCCCTTCATTTAAAGCTGGCAAAGAGGAGATTTTAAACTCTGCAGTTAATCAAAACAAATATTGCATGTGTTGGGATATGGTGAATAGGACATACGCTATTTTGATTGAAATCACCTTTTTGGGAATTTATTTTGATTTAACAAAAATGTTTTTTGAATAGGTAGTCTTTGAAGTTAGCTTTTTTCTCTCCTATCTTTGGTGCTTTGAGATTATAATCAGAAAATAGTCTACTGTTAGATGAAATGGAAACTGAAAACCCTGATACTGTGGATGCATTTTTGCTTGTGTTATATATTTATTTTAATATGCCATAGTCTTTAGATATTTAAGTTGAAATTCTTCAATCAGTCACTGTTGCCTTTTTTAATTATGTTATCAACTATAAAGTCTCAATGATAAATAAGAATTACTTTCCAATTATTTTAATGTTTTAATTAGAGTTATAAATGTAGTAGAAAGACACTTTCATGTGGACTAAATATTTTTTCAAAAGGCAACTTACATCACTTATTAGTATGACCTGGTATGATGGGTACTAATTCTTGATTAAAGAGAAAAATTAAATAGGAAAAATACATTCTTCAATGAATTAATTAGGCCAAAAAATGGCTGCAAATTACTAAAGTGTATATGTGAGACTGTAGTGAATCAATAAAAACTGGTAAATGAGCATCAACCAGCTACAATGTAGACATAAACATCTAACATGCCCAGTGAAAATAAAACTTCAAATGATCTATTATGAATTGTAATGAATTATGTTATGCTAATGAATTATCATTAGCCTTATAATAGAAAACCATTTCATTGCCTCAGTTAAAAATTAATACTAAGATCTTTGATATAGTCATGCAAAGCATAGTAACAAATAATGGTGAAAAAGACACAAGAACATTGGGTCTGACAAATTCCATACGCTGAACTCCTACAGTAGCTAAAACACTAAAATAATCTCCTTTCACATATAACAATATCAATCATCACTTCCTTTCTAAGCAAGGAATTCCACAATTTCAATTCTGGAAAATATAGAGTTGTTACTACAAATGGTGTAGAGGTTTTAACTGCACCAAGTACGTGAGATTTGAGAAGGTCCCAAAGTGGTTCATTGGTATGTCGGAAACTAGAGAAAGGTGTTAGGAATATAGCTTTCTCAGTGAGAACATTGGTGTTTTGGGAATAAGAATGGAGGACTATGCATCACAACATAAAATTTAGACTTGAATGGTGTTACTGATCTATGAAAATGCATCCAAAGGCAACAGATGGTACTTTTTTTTTTTTGCAATTATTTCTTCCATAATTCAAAAATAATTGGATTTCTTGCAAATAAATACCATCTGTTGACTCTGAATTTGCTTCATTAATTTTATTGCCCTACTCTATGTAGGACAATTCTATGTAGGTATGGCATACTTTGTACTTTCTTGACTTGTATTTGGATTTTTCCTTTAAATGCTTTGTCCAGTACAATAAGAACTACAAATTGTCCTGAAATAGATAGAAATTCTGACACATCCCATTTGAGTATATTCTAGCAGAGATAGCATGCATTACATTATTATAAAAGGACTAAGGGTCGCATTCTGAGAAGTCTGAATAGTTGCACAGAGCTCTGAATTTATGTCTATTGTCCAGTGAGCTTCCCATGCTAGCTTACTGAGCAAATTCTGTAAAATTCAAATTTTTACATTAGTCATAAAATTCAGATTTTTTTATGATAGACGTGAAGTTATGGAGCTCTTCACATCACTTTGTGTATGCATGCACAGGTACTTCTACTATTGACTAAGCAGAGGATTGTCAAAGGTGTGAATGCAACTAGGGGAACCTCTCTGAATTCAACTGTTTGATTTGAAAAGTATCCATAGTACTAATGTAAAGTATGTAATGTAAAGTATGGCTACTTTTCCATCCAAAAAATCTGATCAAAGAATTCAATCGAAAAATTTAGATCGGTAAAAATCGATCAAAAAATATTGATTGATAATTACCAATCGAACAGAGAAATTTACAGGGAATAAATTTGAAAAAGGAGAAATCGGCCTTTTCGAGATTAGTAAATATTGTTAAGTGACAACATGACCTAGGGACAAGGTGACAGAAATAGATAGAATATTCACAAGTGGCATATGTTGAGATTTTTCAATTTGATTAATGCCTATAGGGATACAGAGTTTATTAAACTAACCCCAATCTCAGTCACTCACACCAAAAAATATTTGAATTCAGATGTACAATGCTGATAAATTTATTTTGCTATTTTTACAAGCAGAGCTGGTTCAATAATGCTTCAGGCAAAATATCGGGCGATGGGCCCCTATGTGGAACTTAGCAATTTACACCACTGTTCAGAAAGTTAATGAATTATGGTTGAAATATTTGCTTCTGGAAGCCAGATGATCTTTTTTGGGAGCCTTGCTAATAAAAAAATAAGATTAAACGAGTCCACATGGCTAAAACTGGTTTGGGTTTTGGCACAGTAGCTGAAAAAGGCAACATTACTAATCTTCTGGTGCTTACTTTGAGACTCTTTTTTTGGTTAACTTCATTAATACGTATATTAAAATTGTAAGAATAAAATTCGTTGAAAATTAGTGTGTTTTGGAAATATCCAAAACACCTTTTTTTTTCAACTGCGACAGTAGCCGTCTACTGTGTAGTGTATGACCGTCGTTAACTGTCAAATTTGTCGCATCGCAGAATTTACTGAATATCCAAATATGGGGAAGTAGAAAATTCACAGCTTTACGCAACAGTTCAGACTTAATAACCCTCAGCTTTGTATTTTGAGGCTTCACAGTGAGGGATATCTATCTTCTTTTCTCAGTGGGATTCTTCTTTGCTCTGTAGTCTAGAAAGGGCAGCTGTTCATCCAGATTTGATGACTTAGGTTAAAAGGCCAGATGCCTAAAACAAAGTTGAAAAGTTACACATGATAAGATCTAGAAACTGTAGTGGGAAGATAGACAGGTAATATTAATTAATATTATGATAGGTTAATGTTATGACATACAGTATATGCTGGGAAACTCTCATGTATCAACTGCATATTGTTGTTCAACTACATTTGCTTTCACTCAATTGCTATTCACAGACGGGTTAAATGGATCACACAACTAGTCATAGCTGTTATATATAATAGGAATAAATCTTCTATTTTTATTTTATAAGCTGGAAACTGTGATCTCAAAATTTTCCATGTTATCTCTACTCCTGTACTGTATTTTCTAAACATTACAAGTGTTTTTATTACTGCGTTATATGTTACATGCATCCATGATTCTTGGCTAATAAAATATATGCAAATAAAAAAGCTGCCTTTTATTAAATTGGAGTTTATTTAATATTCCTTTTTTATAGTGCTAAACTGTTAATGAAAAGAACCTTATAGTAAAGGAGTTTTGTTTGTTTTATTTGCATAATGCTAAAAAGTTCATGAACGTCACTCAATAGCTTCTTAAAAATAAAGCATAATGCAGATGTGCATATTGTAGGGTGCTTGTCATTTGGGTAGCACTTAAATAGGCAGAGATTGATAATTATTTATTTTTAATTTTGCGCCTAGTAGAATGTTCATTCAACCATGATTACATTTGTATACTGACTCCTACTACATTAATTTGTTTTAATTTGCCCTGCTCACTTGGAGGTTGTTCCAACCGGCCAAACATAAAACTGATTCATCTGACAAAGTGTTTTATACAGTAAAAGGCCCTTTCATCAATCAGTATTTCCTTTGTTCAATTTTAGTCTTTCTTGGACTAGGAAAACAAACAGAAGCCACAAAATTAGCTCCTATTAATGTCTATCACTAGAAAACAAGGGTTTGAGCACATCAAGTACTTTTATTTAAGTCATATACTGTTGCTAAAGATGCCATTGTGTTTATTTAAAGGTTTTTATATTAACCCCTATTTTTTTTCAGAAGTGAAATATGTATAGTTTAATTTACATTTGAATGTTTATTTGTTTAACTCCAACAAGACACAGAAAGCTTTACATGTTTACTGCCATTCTCATGGTAGTTAAAAAGTAAGATCTTACACAGATGCTTGGATTAAGAAACAACTAACAATGAATTAGACATTAATTTTTTAAATACTATATGCTCTAAACTAAACAAAGCTGGCAGTTTGGTATGGATTACTCTACTAAGCAAATATGCATCATTGTCATGGGTCCTTGAGCTACTATAGGACTGGTATGCCTCTAGAGGATCTAAGGCATAACCATCAGCTGTTACACCTTTTGAAATGCTAAGGCACACTAGGCTTGTATACAGGAACAATAAATGGTCCACCTCTAGATGGGTTAAATTCACATTGTGACACTATTATGCCTTTTGAGGAACTAAGGTGTACTAAACAGGTAAGTGGATTCTTTGTACCACAGTGTGGTTTTTTTCTTTTTAGTGATGAGGCACAGAGAAGAAAATGTTCACAATTAGCACCTGCAGGAGGGTATGTCCTTTGCTGCTTGGGCTTTCACATTAACCCTTCAAAGTTGGTTGCTGGGTTGGACTCCCATGGGAACACTGGTGGAGACTGGAAAGAACCTGATCATTTGGAGCAGGACTAACATTCACAGCACACTTGGAGCTTCATAGAGGACATAGACAAACACATGGAACATAGATTTCGCTCTGACACTGCAGGGATGAGAATGAGTACTGTGCCTGGCTATGCATAAGTAGGAGATATTCGGCAGGATTGATTGAAATTCAGGAATGCTGGGAACAACATGAGTCTCATTGACTAAAGTCCGAATAATTGTGTAGAGCTATGAATTCACGTCTATTCTCCACTTCCCCATGTTTGTTTATTGAGCAATGTCTGCAAAGTGGCGAATACACAACCAATTTGAGCAACTATGCCAGTAGCAAACTTACAGAGCTCTTTGCATCAATTTGCATGTTCAGGCAATTCTACTATTGACTAAGATGCAGACTGTGTCAAAGGTGTGAATGTGACTAGGGGAACTACTCTGAATAGAGCTGTTTGACTTTGTCACTTCAAAGAAGCAAATTGTGGGGGTTATTGCAGGGCACAAGTGTTGAGTAAGGTACCTATTCATTCCAAAGTGAAAATGGTGACTGAGACAGTAACAACATGACCTAGGGACAAGGTAAATAGAAATAGATATTCACAGAATACAGTTACTGGGATATGATGACACTGATGCTGCCCATCACTTGTTGAATTTGCATCACTCCACATGATTTATCATCCTACTTCTATCTGACTGACTACACCATACTACACATCTAACAGCATTCGCCATTGTCCACCTGTTCGGCAAGTGTATCTGCAGCATAGTCAATAATGAGAAGTGAATTTGAAACTGTTTGTTGCTTCATCTCAAATTGTTTGAATTCGACAGGTGAATTCACACTTTAGTCAATGAGGCTCTTAGTCTAACGACCATTGGCAACAGGACTGGCTTTATCAATTGAGCACTGTAGAGAGGTAGTGCTCAATATTTCAATTGCTCACCACCTACGTTAGCAGATCATGTACCTTAAGTGAAAGTAACAGACCAAAAGAAACATCAGATGTAACACCAAAGATAGAGTTAATAACAATGGGACCATAGATGAGGGAAATAGTTTCTCCTATGAGACTATTTCTCCAAGCACTAAACTATAGTACCTAGATTTAATACAAGAAACATATGACATACTGTATATCAAAATTAGGACAGTGTTTGTAGAGGAACTAGTGACAAAGTTCCAAACCCTATAGTGCTGTCTTCACTAATAAAAATAATATGCTGTTGATATGTTACACTTTTCTCATCACCTCCCATAAAGCATTCTACAATAACTTTCATACATTGATTTTCTTTATCTTTCTACCATTTTGTGACTAAAAACTGTCAATGGCCTTTACTTTTAAATCAGATGTTTCTAATCTATTAATAAGTGTGCTTATTTCATGCAAGCAAAAGAGGCACAATAACAGGAAATTTTCATCTTTCAATCTTTTAATAACGTATCAGTCCTTGGAGTAATGTGTAGATGCTTGTGAAAGCGACTTGGAATTCTACTCTGTAATGAGATAAAAATATCTGCTGTTTTATTTTGGATCAGGAAAGCAGCTCAAGTCTTTCAAAAATCAAATCTCTTAGATCTGCCTATATAGGAAATCTCAATTTACAGTAAGAAAATACCAGTTCAGGAAGGATTCTTCTCTAAATACTGTAAGTAATGGAGTATCACCTCTGTGAATAGCTTTTGGGAGGTACAAAAGAGATAAAATAATGTATGTTTATATACAGTATTATTGTACCAGTTGAGATACTGCATCAAAACCAAGTCAAAACCCCAGTACTACTTCATGGGTGAAGAAATAAGTTAGGATTTTGAAAGGGACATACCAGGTATTTAATATTGTTTTGACTATAGGGTCCCCTTCATCCCAGTTTCCATGGGTTGGGGATTGATGGGGTGATAACACCATTAATTGACTGACTACTTGCCTGTATTAGGAGACCAGTCCTTCTATGGCACAGACTCCCTCTCCCTGATATTGGCTGGGGGTATGAACTCCATGGGACCCCTGAATTTGATGCAACTGAACACTTGGCTATAAACTAGATTGTTGTTGGCCACAAAGAGTTGTGTCTGAACACTTATAATAATTGATTTGTGCTAAACAGTCCTAATAAGGATACATAAAAGGTAACCAGGCACTCTGCCTCAATTCTTTTCTGCAATGAACTGAAAACATCTACTCTTCTATTGACTATTATCTAAAGCACTGAAGAACTTAAAAATTCAAATTTGTGAAGGTATTAAAAGATGGAAAAGCTGTTTCTCATTTTAGTTCCCATTGTATATTAAATTATGTTTACGGTTTATTGCTTGCACAAAAGACAACTCTGTTTTCTTTATTATTAGATTAAATATTTCGCTAAGTCTCCATCAATTGCCTTCTATAGCAAAGCCAAAACACATGGTTTTTTTCAGTTTAAACTTGCGTTTCCTGAAGTCTAAATCTTGAAATAAAATATAAATAATTCATGGCCAGAGACACGAGACAGCGTGCGCTAAAGGGGAATAAATGTTAATGCTGATGTTTATCAGTTACCTTGGAAACTTTGTAATCACGGAAGAATGAAGAAGGAAACTATTTATTAAGCTCATACGACAGAGGGAAAAAATTGGCAGACAAGTTTGTAATTTTGAATGCTATCTGCACGTCTTAGACATTTCCTGATAATAACTATATCATTTCTGCCATTTGACTCCCATAGTGTCTTCTTTCCTTCATGTGTTACAGAGGTAATTAAGCCCAATAGAGATATGAGGCACATGTGCATATAAAATGCCTAGTTAGCTTGCAATAAAAAAGGGATATTAGGACAAGAATGCATTTCAAAGTGAATTGTGTGAAAGCAAACTGGATATTTATTAGGCCTCATTAGGCTAAAAAAGAATGTGCCTTCAAGTCTTTTTCATTTGCCTTGTAATCACAACACTTTTACACATCCCGCTTTCTCCATTACTAAACACTTCCAAGATATTTGATCCTCAAGGGTATAATTAAATCTCTATTTGGAAGAAGAGGGGAGTTTACATAGAAAGGCAATTTATAACATATGATCTTCAGCACTAGTAACCAGGGGATTAGCTCCATTACATATATGCTTATATAGACTTATTTTTTTGTATACAACCAGACAGAACAGTATCAAATCCTGTACTTAGCTTGAATAGATACATTCTGCAAAGTCAAAAGTCAGCAGTTTAGCCAACTGACAAATGTAATTTTAATGTTGATTATGAAGCTATTATTTTTACAAAGTCATTTACATTCAATTTGCTACTTGCAAGGTTGAAAACCTGGACGAGGAGCATATTTATCAAAGTGAGAATTGGCCCATAAAGGCATGAATTGGCCACAATCCATCATTTTACCAAAATCACTTATTCTGCAAAAATTATTATTTTATTCTATGTTGCACAATTTGACAAGTAACAATAGCCACACACTCAAGCTCCACTTCATATCAATTTGCCACAAATGTGTACACAATTCAGGTTTTTGTCATGTGTTATACTGACAGTTTACTACTGTATTGGCATGGACACATATCACTCCAGAAGCTTAGAAGATGTGTCAACCAAGTGCCATGAGCTAGGCATTAGCTGTCAGTACAATGTAATGTAAAGATAATTATTACAATCTTAGGCCTCAATACTGGCAACCAGACAAATGGTGATTATTCACTAGTCTGAATTGTTGCGTATAGGTGCAAATTCACCAGATAAAGATAGTCGCAATAGGCTGCTACTGTCGCAATCTCGTCTTTATAATGAGACTATTGTCGCAGTCACGACTTTATTATGGGAAAATTGTCGCAATCTTAACTTTAAAAAATTTTCACAACTTTACAATGGGGGAAATTGTAGCGGATTTACTATGGGAATCTGCTGTTTGTGAATTCGACAGCCGAATCCGCACCTTAGTGAATAACGCCCAATATAACAGGATAATTCACGTATATTGCCAGTATGCCGGCATTAATATAAAAACAGAAATATATTTGTTGTTTTGTCATCTCCATTATACAGATACATGTAAAGATGACACCACTTTATTTCAATACATATAATTATAATAAATTTGTTACAATATGCCACTGCTGCCATTGTCACAAATTTTACTTCTGGTGGCAAATTCACTCTTTGATGAATTGAGAACAGGTCAAAAGGATCTGTTTTCATGAATCAAGAGCCGAGCTGTTGTGCCTGATCTAACGGATAAGAACTCATAGCTACATTTTACTGGACAGAAAGGGGCTCCTTTTACTAAGTCCTTTTAAACCACAAGACTTTTTTGCAGCTTATCTGTTTTTGCCTAATCATTAACCTAACAGTCGCAATTTTTATATGGAAATCTTCACTTATGCCTCCTGCTTTAACTTTGCTTGGACTTAGCAATTCCTCTATCCTCAATACCCCATAAAGGGTGAAAGAAAAGGCTAATTGGAATAATTTACTTTCATAATCCTCTTTACACACTAGTGCAGCGGTTCTCAATCCTTTGGTGGGTCGCGACCCCCGGCGCTGACGTCATCGCGCACCACGTGATGTTTCGGCTGAACGTCATCACATACGCACATCACGTGGTGACATTTTCGCCCGACGTCACAGGGTCCTGCAGCCGCTTCCAGATACCGCAGCGGTTTTTGACCCCCGTGGGATGGCCGCGCAACCCCAGGTGGGGTCACGACCCACAGGTTGAGAACCGCTGCACTAGTGATAATGCCTGAAACAACTAATATCTCTTGCAAAATAAGTCTGTGAATATTTGAGCATAGTTAGATCCTCTTAAATTCCACAC